>CAUYQV010186195.1:0-31071 GCA_963574575.1 Galagoides demidoff
CTGTGGTCCCAGCTACTTGGGAGGCGGAGACAGGAGACTCGCTTGAGCCCAGGAGTTGGAGGTTGCTGTGAGCTGTGATGCCATGGCACTCTACCCAGGGGGATAGCTTGAGGCTCCGTCTCAAAAAAAAAAAAAAAAAAAAAAAGAGGGACATGTTATTGTTACAAAGAGATCCAGCACATCCAGAATATAGAACCATATATGAATCTAATAACAAAGCTTTAGAATATGTAAAGCAGGGGTCCTCAAACTTTTTAACAAGGGACCAGTTCACTGTCCCTCAGACTGTTGGAGGGCCGGACTGTGGGCCCTGGGACAACTCAGCTGCTAAGCAGGACAGGCATCAGCGGCAAAAATATCTGGTGGGCCAAATAAACATCCTTGGGCGGGCTGCCTGTGGCCCATGGGCCTCAGTTTGAGGATGCCTGATAAAAAGCTTCAAAATATATAAAATTATATAAGTAAAAGGAGCTATATAATCCAGTTATAGTGGTATAGTTAAGCACACCTTGCTCAAAATCTGATAGGACAGTCAAAGGTGAGGATTTAAGCAACATGATTGTCAAATTTGACCTTTTTGACATATACAGAGCATTACACTCAATTACACTTGGCATTTTCTCTTTAAGTACACATGGAACATTTACTATATATATCCTGAGTATGAAGCAAGAGCCAACAGTTTCCAAAGGATTGAAATCATTCAGAATGTTTCCTTGTGACTACAGTGGGATTAAGTTAGAAATCTGTAACAAAAAAAATTTATGGAATGTCAATGACTATACTGTTTTCATTTACTATGTAAATTAATATATAACTGCCATTAAAAATTGTTTTGCATTATCTACTTAAGCTAAACATAGCAATTCCAGTCCTAGTTATATATCCAACAGAAATATATATATATACACATTTACCAAAAGACATACAAAAATATTAGTATGTAATTTGTAATAACTCTCTAAGCTGTCATAGTAGGATGTATAATTTTGTTATATTCATTCAATTAAATATTATATAATAATAATAAGGAGCTACTGCTAAATGCAAAACATGAGTGAATCTCACAGATGTAATATTGAGTGGAAATTGCCAAATACAAAGAGAACACACTATATGATTTCTTATACATAGAGTTCAAAAACAAGCAAAACTTAACCTATGGTGGTGGAAGTCTGAATCTTAGCCTTCTGTGAAGGGCTAAGGACCAGGAATGGATGTGTAGAAAGCTTCTAGTAATGTTGATCTGGGGATTGTGGGGGTTTATACTTTGTTAAAATTCATTGATCTATATAATCTTAAGGTTTGCTACCTTACTGTATATACTGTATGCTGCAGTAAAAATGTTTATAGAATAATTTCAGCTCTCATTATGTAAAATCATTGCTTATATTTGTTTGTATTGCTGTTGGCCCTATAACTTGGTACATTAATTTTTTTTTAAAGGAGGCTATTTGGTAGGAGCTATATAAATATTTCAGTTTTTTGTCCAAGTTAAATTTCTGTGATATTTTTAATCTTATGAATATAATTCAAAAGGAAGAAGCTACACAAATGCTCATTACTCCTATTCATAAGAGAATATTAAAAGAACTTTATTCACTAGTGAGAGAACGGGTTAACATGATGAGCTGTTAAACACTACTAAAACTAAAACCCAGGTAGATCACATAGCAATATGGAAAAATATTTATGAAATGTCAAGTGAATATACTATGTTTATAGCTTTGGTTTTTTTTTTGGAGACAAAGCCTCAAGCTCTATCCCCCGGGTAGAGTGCTGTGACATCACAGCTCACAGCAACCTCCAACTCCTGGGCTCAAGCGAGTCTCCTACCTCCGCCTCCCAAGTAGCTGGGACCACAGGTGCCCACCACAACACCTGCTTGTTTTTTGGTTGCAGCGGTCATTGTTGTTTTGGCAGGCCTGGGCTGGATTCGAACCCACCACCTTAGGTGTATGTGGCTGGTGCCTTAGCCACTTGAGCCACAGGCGCCAAGCCATTTATAGCTTTGTTAAACTGTACATAGAAAAGCCAGATGTGGTGGCTCACTCAAGTCTATAATCCTGGCTCAGCGCCTGTGGCTCAATCGGCTGGGGCGCCAGCCACGTACACCTAAGGTGGCGGGTTCGAATCCCCAGCCCGGGCCCGCCAAACAACAATGGTGGCTACAACCAAAAAATGGCCGGGCGTTGTGGCGGGCACCTGTGGTCCCAGCTACTTGGGAGGCGGAGGCAGGAGACTGGCTTGAGCCCAGGAGTTGGGAGGTTGCTATGAGCTGTGATGCCATGGCACTCTACCCAGGGGGATAGCTTGAGGCTCCGTCTCAAAAAAAAAAAAAAAAAAGTCTATAATCCTAGAACTTTTGGAGGCGAAGATGGGCAAATCATTTGAGGCTAAGAGTTTGAGACAAGCCGGAGCAAAAAGCAAGACCCTGTGTCTACACAAAGTACAGAAATTAGCCAGGTATGGTAGTACATGCTTGTACCCTCAGGTACTGGGGAGACTGATGCAGGAGATATCCTAAGCTCAAGAGTTTTTGAGGCTATAGTGAGCTGTGATGAGACCACTTCACTATACCTACCTAGCAACAAAGGGAGACCCTTTCTCAAAAATAAAAAGTGCGTGTTTATATGTGTCTGTGTACGTATACACACACATATATAATTTAAGAAGAAAGGGAGCATGTAAAGAAAATCATATTAAGATGGGGAAAAGTCTAACACATTTTCAATATTAAAACATAGTTTTGTGAAACAAAAATATAATTTGTCACTTGAAAAAAACTAAAGTGCCAGAAATTGTACCAAATTTTTGCACAATTGTGACAAAATTGAAATTTATTTGTGCTGTTTATTTTTGATATTGTGAGTTTAAATTATATAACTTGTGAAGATTCTCACAATAAATTGTAATTTTCACCAAATATTTAAAAGTAATTACAATAAAAGTGTTTGAATTGGCTAGGTGCCTGTGGCTCAAGCAGCTAAGGCACCCGCCACATACACCCTGGTTCAAATCCAGCCTGGGCCCGCCAAACAACAATGATGGCTGCAACCAAAAAAAATAGCCGGGCATTGTGGCAGGCGCCTGTAGTCCCAGCTACTTGGGAGGCGGAGGCAGGAGACTTGCTTGAGCCCAGGAGTTGGAGGTTGCTGGGTGCTGATGTCACAGCACTCTACCCAGGGTGACAGCTTGAGGCTCTGTCTCCAAAAAAAAAAAAAAAAAAAAGTGTTTGAATTAAGATAATACAGGTCTGGTCTTTATATAGTTTATATGACTTTTGGAGCTATAAAGCAGTCCAAGGTTAGACATTTACATATCTTTTCCTGGTGTGAAGCAGTTTATCAATGCAGTGATTTGCGGTTCAACACATTTGAATTGGTTGTAAAGGAAGAAATAGTTTCCATTGTTTGCTCTATATAGTGGAGTTTTAATAAAAGCTTTTAGAGTAAAGAAATTAACACATATGTTGATCAAGGACTGAAAGAAATGAGCAGAGCTCAACAGTGGTTGGGGGGCAGGTAGTTGGGATTGTGGAATTGGAGTTGAGGTAGGATGGGTTTGAAGCAAGCGTTTTTTAAATACCTTTTAATGGTGTATGCGTGAGAGAGAGAGATAGGGTCTTGCTCTGTCACTGTGGCTGGAATGTAGTGCCACCATCATGACCTTGAACTCCTAGGATCAAGTGGTCCTTGTAGGTAGCGAGGCCTATATACTTGCACCACCATACTGGCTAAGTTTTACAATTTTGTAGAGGTGATATCTTGCTATGTTGACCAGGCTTCCCAAAGCACTGGAATTACAGGAGTGAGTCACTCTGCCCAGCCTACTTTTTATACCTTTGATAGTTTTAATTTATATACAAATGGTAATTTATATGTTGGATTTTTTAAGTTAATTATTTAATTTCGGTTAATGTTCTGTGAGCCAAATTCCAATTTTAGTTCTCTGGTCAGTTGAAATATTTTAGGATGAATAGTCTGTAATGAAATGCGAAGTCTGTTTCACTTCCTGTCCTATTTTTGAAAAACAATTTAATTTTTCTGTTTCAAAAGAATTTGTGGCAAGCATGATGATTTCCACTTTATCTTTTGCTGTGTGTGTTTTTGGTGAACTCTCCTTACTTGAGGATTAACTTTGTTTCATAGAAGTCTTTTTTTTTTTTTTTTTAGTTTAAAGGATTTAAAAAAATTATTTTGTTTGGGATTCGTTAAGGATACAAAGAATTATTTACACTGATTGCATCTGTTACATAAAGTCCCTCGTGTAATTGTGTCTCGCCCCCAAGAGGTGTTCCATACACCATGACCCTATCCCTTCCCCTTCTCTCAACTTGCTCATTCCCCTCCTGACTTTCCCTTGGATTAGCTCTTCTACTGCCTTCATATAGAATAGAGTACACTGTATTCTTGCTTCTCCATTCTTATGATGTTTCACTAGAAGAATGTGTTCCACTTCCATCCAGGTTAATACAAAAAAATGTATAAAGTCTCCATCTTTTTTAGTAGCTGAATAGTATTCCATGGTCTACATGTACTACAGCTTGTCAATCCATTCATGGGTTGGTGGGCATTTAGGCTGTTTCTACATTTTGGTGATTGTAAATTGAACTGTAGTGAACAGTCTAGTACAAGTGTCCTTGTGATAAAATGATTTTTTTCTTCTGGGTAGATGCCTTGCAAAGGGATTGCAGGATCAAATGGGTTGTGTAGTTTGAGTTCTTTGAGGATTCTTCATACTTCCTTCCAAAAAGCTTGTATTAGTTTGCAGTTCCACCAGCAGTGTAAAAGTGTTCCCTTCTTTCCATATCCACACCGGCATCTGTTGCTTTGAGACTTTGTGATGTGGACCGTTCTCACTGGGATTTGGTGATATCTCAGGGTGGTTTGATTTGCATTTCTCTGATGACTAGGGATGGTGAGCATTTTTCCATATGATTGTTAGCCATTTGTCTTCTTTTTTTTTTTTTTTTTTTTTTTTTTTTTTTTTTTTGAGACAGAGCCTCAAGCTGTCCCCCTGGGTAGAGTGCTGTGGCATCACAGCTCACAGCAATCTCCAACTCCTAGGCTCAAGCGAGTCTCCTGCCTCTGCCTTCCAAGTAGCTGGGACGACAGGCGCCCGCCACAACGCCCGGCTATGTTTTGGTTGGAGCCATCATTGTTGTTTGGTGGGCCCAGGCTGGATTCGAACCCACCACCTTAGGTGTATGTGGCTGGCGCCTTAGCCACTTGAGCCACAGGCACCGAGCCAGCCATTTGTCTTCTTTAGAGACGGTTCTCTTCATCTCTCTTGCCCAGTGATACATGGGATTGTTGGGTATTTTTTTGTTGACTAATTTGAATTCTCTGTAGATCCTAGTTATCAAGCTTTTGTTTGATTCATAATCTGCAAGTATCTTTCCCATCGTGATGGTTGTCTGTTTGCTTTGGTTGTTGTCTCCTTAGCTGTACAGAGCTTTTCAGTTTAATTTCTGTTAGTTTATCTTTGTTGTTGTCACAATTGCCATGGAAGTCTTCTTCATAAAAGCTTTCACAGGCTGATGTCTTCAAGTGCTTTCCCTACACTTTCTTAGAGGATTTTTATTGTTTCATGCCTTAGATTTAAATCTTTTATCCATTTTGAATCAATTTTTGTAAGTGGTGATAGGTACGGGTCCAGTTTCAGTCTTTTACCTGTGGTTATCCAGTTCTCCCAACACCATTTATTGAACAGGGATTCTTTTTCCCAGTGTATGTTCTTGTTTGGTTTATCAAAGATCATGTGGCTGTAAGAGGTTAGTTTCATCTCATGGTTCTCCATTCAGTTCCAAATGTCATTATCTCTATTTTTGTGCCAATTCCCCCCTGTTGTTTTGATCACTGTGGCCTTGTAGTATAACTGAATGTTTGGTAAGCTGATACCCTGCTTTTATTTTTATTACTAAGAATTGCCTTGGCAATATGGGGTTTCTTCTGGTTTCATATAAAATGAAGGATTATTTTTTCCAAATCTTGGAAATATGATGATGGTATTTTAATGGGGATTGCATTGAATTTCTAGGTTGATTTGGGAAGTATAGACATTTTAACAATGTTGATTCTTCCCAGCCATGACATAATTTGTTCTTCCATTTGTTAGTATCTTCTGCTATGTCTTCTCTTAGGGTTTCATACTTTCCTTTATAGGGTCCTTCACCTCTTTTGTTAGGTATATTCCTAGGTATTTCATCTTCTTTGAAGCTATTGTGAAGGGAATTAGGTCCATGATTAACTTCTCATGTTGGCTGCTACTGGAATATACAAAGGCTACTGATTTGTGAACATTGATTTTATATCCTGAGACATTGCTGTATTTTTTGATCACTTCCAGGAGTCTTGTGGCTGAGTCTTTGGGGTTCTCTCCGTATAATATCATATTGTTGGTAAAGAGAGTTTGGCCTCCCTTGCACCCATTTGGATGTCCTTCATTTCCTTCTTTTGTGTGATTGTATTGGCTGGAACTTCTAGCACTATGTTGAATAATAGTGGTGATAGAGGACAACCTTGTCTGGTTCCAGTTCTAAGTGGAAAAGCTTTCCAGTTTTACTCCATTCAGTATGATATTAACTGTGGGTCTGTTGTAGATGGCGTCAGTTTTAAAAATGTACCATCTATACCTGTATTCTTGAGTGTTCTAATTAGAAAAGGATGCTGAATTTTATCGAATGCTTTTTCTGCATCTATTGAGAGGATCATATAGTCTTTGGTTTTGCTTCTGTTGATACGATGAATTATGTTTATGGACTTGCATATGCTAAACCAGCCTTGCCTCCCTGATATGAAACCTGCTTGATCATAATCATTTTTTTAATGTGTAGCTGTAATATATTGGCTAGGATTTTGAGAATTTTTTGTATCTATATTGTTTAGCGAAATTGATCTGAAATTCTCTTTTTTTTAGTTGGGTCTTTTCCTGGTTTTGGTATCAGGTGATGTTTGCTCCATAGAATGTGTTGGGGAAGATGTCTTCCTTCTTGATTTTTTTGAAATAATTTCTGCACTATGGGAATAAGCTCTTCTTTGAAGGTTTGATAGAATTCTGGTATGAAGCCATCTGGACCAAGGCTTTTTTTGATTAGGAGATTTTTATTGTTTCTTCAATCTCAGTTCTTGAAATTGGTCTGTTCAAGAGACCTGTTTCTTCTTGATTAAGTCTAGGGAGATGGTGCATTTCCAGGTATTGATCCATTTCTTTCACATTGTCAAATTTCTGGTCACAAAGTTTTTTGTACTCAGTACTCAGTACTCAGAGATGATCTCCTGTATCTCTGTGGTATCTGTTGTTATTTCCTCTTTATTATTTCTGATTGAGGATGTTAGATATTTTATTTTTCTAATTAATCTGGCCACAGGTTTATCTGTTTTATATATTCTTTTTGTAAAACCAACTTTTTGTTTCATTAATTTCTGAATAATTTTTTTGTTTTCAATTTCATTCATCTCTGATTTAATTTTGGTTATTTCTTCTTTTCTGCTGGGTTGGGATTAGATTGTTCTATTTCCAGTTACATAAGATAGTTCATGAGTTTGTTGATGTGCTCCCTTTCTGTTTTTCGAATGTAGACATCTAATGCAATAAATTTCCCTTTTAAGACTGCTTTTGCTATATCCCACAGATTTTGGTAACTTGTGCCTTAGTGCCTTCATTGTTCTTATGTTTTAGGAATTTAATGATTTCCTCTTTTATCTCTTCCTGAAGCCAACTATCATTCAGCATAAAGATGTTTAATTTTCAAGTCTTTGTGTGGGGATGAATGTTTTTGTTGGGGTTGAGTTCTGTCTTGTGGTCTGAGAAGGTACAGGGTATAGTTTCTGTTCTTTTAATTTTGCTGAGCTTTGATTTGTGTCCTAGCATGTACCATGGGGTGATGAGAAAAATGTATAATCCTTAGCTTTGGGATGGTGGGCTCTGTGTATGTCTGTTAATCCTGTTTGTTCTAGAGTCACATTTAAGTCCTTTGCATCTTTGTTTAGTTTCTGTTCAGAGAATCTGTCTAGTTCTGTCAGAGGGGTGTTAAAGTCCCCTACTATTATGGTGTTATGGGATATGATAGTGCTCAGATCCATCAAGGTCTGTTTCATAAATCAGGGAGCATTTAAGTTAGGTGCATAAATATTTAAAATTGAAATGTGTTCTTGTTGTATTGTCTTTTGGACCAGTATAAAGTATCCATCTTTGTCTTTCTTAACTTTAGTTGCTTTAAATCCATTTGTATCTGAAAATAAAATTGCAACTGCCCATTTCTTCTGATTTCCATTCGCTTGAGATACTATTTTCCATCCCTTAACCCTGAGTCTTAATTTGTGTTTCTAGGCTAGGTGTGTCTCCTGGAGACAGCCTATGGATGGCTTGTGCTTTTTATCCAATCAGCCAACCTATGCCTCTTCGATGGTAAATTCAGTCCATTGAATTTAAATTGATAAGTGTGGTGGAGTTCTATTCATCTTATTTTTTAAAAGTCCATTCTGGGCTCGGCACCTGTGGCTCAAGTGGCTAAGGCGCCAGCCACATACACCTAAGGTGGTGGGTTCAAATCCAGCCTGGGCCCACCAAACAACAATGATGGCTGCAAGCAACAAATAGCCAGGCATTGTGGTGGGTGCCTGTGGTCCCAGCTACTTGGGAGGCAGAGACAGGAGACTCTCTTGAGCTCAGAAGTTGGAAGTTGCTGTGAGCTGTTATGTTATGGCACTCTACCCAGGGGAATAGCTTGAGGCTCTGTCTCCAAAAACAAAAACAAAACTCCATTTGTAGTTTTATCCTTAGTGCCAGTGTGAAAGCTAAGTTTTGACCTTTGGCTTCTGGGTATTTACTTTTCTGGTGGTCCATTGTGATGATCAGTGATGAGAATAGGTCTAAGTATTTCCTGTAGAGCTGGTCTTGTTGTGGGGAATTTCCTCAGTGCATGTGTATCCGCAAATATTTGATTTCTCCATCAGTTTTGAAGCAGCTTAGTTTAGCAAGATATAGAATTCTGGGCTGAAAGTTGTTTTGTTTAAGAATGTTGAAGGTAGATGACCATGCTCTTCTGGCTTAGAAGGTTTCATTTGGAAAGTCTGCTGTCATCCTAATGTTTCAGCCTCTGTAGGTCATTTGGTGCTTATTCCTGGCTGCTTGCAGAATTCTTTCTTTCATCTTGACTTTGGACATGTTCATTACAATGTGTCTTGGAGAGGCTCTATTTGAGTTGAGATGACGCAGGATTTGATACCCATCTAAAAGGAGTGTGTCAGGGTCTTTAGTAAAACTTGAAAAGTTTTCATTTATGATAGTCTCCAGTAGGGTTTCCATTCCCTTCGGGACAATCTTCTTTCCCTTCAGGAATCCCTATTATTTGTATGTTTGAATGCTTCATGGAGTTTCATAGTTCTCTAAGCACCTGTTCTGCTTTCTCTCTCTGCTTTTCTGCTTCTTTAAGTTGAAAACTTTTATCCTCATGGTCTAACCTGTTTTGATACTTTCTACTGCATGTTTACAATTCCCTGATTGTCTTTTCACTTCCTTAAGCTCTGCCACATCCTTTCTATATTTTATATATCTCTTCGTCTGACTTTTGGGTCTTTCCATTTTCTTTCTTTCTTTCTTTTTTCTTTCTTTCTTTCTTTTTTTTTTTTTTTTTGAGACAGAGTCTCGCTATGTTGCCCTGGGTAGAGTGCTGTAGTGTCACAGCTCACCACAACCTCACGCCACAAACTCTTGGGCTTAAGTGATTCCTTTGCCTCAGCCTCCTAAGTAGCTGGGACTATAGGTGCCCACCACAACGCCTGGCTATTTTTTGTTGTAGTTGTCATTGTTGTTTAGCTAGCTTGCTCTGGGTTCAAACCTGCCACCCTCCGTGTATGTGGCTGGTGCCATAGCACTGTGCTACAGGTGCCGAGCCTGTCTTTGCATTTTCTTGTCCATTCTTTTTGTTGTCTTTATCACCTATGTTTTAAATTCCCTTTCTGTCAAGTCCATTAATTCTTTATCGGTAGCAGTAGCTGCCTTATGGTCCCTTGGAGGAGTTCCTCTGTTTTGGTTTTTCATGTTGCCTGAATTTTTCAGTTGGTGCCTCCCCATGTGTTCTTTTTTTTTTGTTCACTTCCTTGTTCTCCTTTTTACTTCTCATTGCCTCCTTACTCCTTACAGAAGTCCTTGCTCCTGATAACAGTGTGTTGCAATATGTCACCAGGCTACCAGGTGGTGCTGTGGTTTTTTTTAAGGAGACAGAACAGCCAGCAACCCTTATGGTCCTTATTCTAAGCTTAGTTGCCTCTGGTGATTGTTTGATTGTTTCCTCAGCATTCAGACCTTGCCGGGTTGGGATCTTAATGCTCGCAAGAATCTTTCAGGGGCAGGTCTCACAGTGCTCCTTGATTCCAGTTTCCATGGGGTACAGGAGTCCCTCAGCCTGTCCAGAGAGTGAAGTTCTGATCCTGGCGGCAGAATTAAGATGGCCACGCTTTAGGCCCCTGCAAAGACCTTCTCCCAACCTTCCCATAATGGCAGCCCCCTGGCCACAGAGACCTTCTCAGTATGGCTGCCTTGCTATCCACCAAACCTATGGCAAATCCACTCCAACTGGCTTTTAAATCTGGTTGCTGTATACTGTTGGAGTCTGCCCACTCTTCCAAGCTGTCCACTCAGTGTACAGCTTCCCCCAACAACTGAAAACTCCAGAAAGGTCTCCTCCTGTCCTGGCCCTCTATGGTGGGCCAGCCAAGCTGGTCACAGTCCCTTGCCTAATTCTTCAGGTTTCCACTACTCTGGATCATACACTGTATCCAGCTTACCACCTCCTTGCTGTGTTTCCTCTGTGTAAGGTCCCCCCTCTTAGAATTCTTTAATATGTATTGAAATAATTTTGTGTCTTAAAGCAGTTTTTATAGTCATATTATAGTTTTGAGTTCCTCAGTCTTTTAACTTTGTATGTATATGTTTTTAGAGTAGGAATGATGGGAATAAAGTGATTTCCTTCTGAATATAATGTTCCCTAGAGATTTGGGTTCTCCAGAGTTTTCCTCTTTTACCTTTTGCTGTAAATGGAGGGTATAAATTAAATATGTCACTTTTAGAGCATTTTCAAAATAAATACTCCAGTCTTAGGTTTACCCCAAATGTTTTGACCATGTCTTCTCTATTTCTCTTTTTTAAAATTTCAGGCTTTGCTGGTTCTTCATCAGTTAGATAGCATTGATTTGTGGAATCCTGATGCACCTGTAGAAGCATTTTGGGAGATTAGGTATGTGTACTTTTATTTTTTAATTCAATTTTTAAATTTTATTTTGTATTTTTTCTTTAAATATTAACTGTAGAGCACTTATATTAGCTCATTGTAAAACTTATATTTATGGAAATTTTACAATTTTATATTTATTTTACTTGAAGTTATTAGACTATTTCTTATTTTAACTATAAGAATAGTATCACAGCAATTTAGAAAATAAATTTTTTAAAATAGTGCTACATTTTGTCATGTAACCCTAAAGTACTGTCGTTTGGTATATTATCTTCTGTTTCAGATTTCTGTGTAGTTAAAACTGTTTTTAATAAATTTTCATAGTTATAAACCTAGAGTGATAAAAATTTATCACAATTTTTTCTCAGCTTTTTAAACCAGTCTTTCGTAAATTTTCCATTAATACAAGAGCTTTTGATGAATAAATGAATAATGGGCATCTGCTTAGAAGGCAAAAATACATATGGAATTTTCTAGTCTATTTCCTAGATTGTATAAATTATAATCTTTTAGTAGCACCACATTGAGGAAGATATAGATGTATAAACCTCAAGCTTACCATTATCTTTTAGAAGTGGGTTTGCTGAATCACTTGGCAGCTAAGTTAAATCTTAGAGCAGTGCTCTCTAATAGTAATATAATATTTTTTTTTTTTTTGAGATAGAGGCTTACTATGTTGCCCTCAGTAGAGCACTGTGGCATCACAGCTCACAGCAACCTCAAACTCTTGGGCTTAAGCGATTCTCTTGCCTCAGCCTCCCAAGTAGCTGGAACTACAGGTGCCTGCCATAATGCCTGGCTATTTCTTTTGTTGTTGTTGTTGCTGTTGTCATTGTTGTTTTAGCTGGCCCGGGCTAGGTTTGAACCCACCAGCCTTGGTGTATGTGGCCAGCACCCTAACCACTGAGATACGGGTGCTACCCTGTAGCTTTAAATTTTGTAATTAACACATTACAAAGCAAAAAGAAATAGGTAAAATTAATTTTAATAATGTATTTTATTTACCTGGTATGTAGGCATATATGTTAAAATTTCAGTATATAATTAACATAAACATTATTGATGAGATGTTCTTATTCGTTTTTTAATAAAGTCTTCAAAATTTGGTATGTGTTTTATACTTATATCTCAGTTTGGACAAGCCATATTAAATTGCTCAGTAGCCACATGTTGGGCAGTGCAGCACTAGAGTAAGGATTAGGAAACTTGTTCTCTAAAAGGGCCAGATAGTAAATATTTTAGGCTTTGTAGGTCATATAGTTTCTGTCACAACTATTCAGTTCTGCTTTTGGAGTGTGAAATCAGCCATAGACAATATGTGAATGAATGGATGTGGTGGTTCCACTAAAACGTTATTTATAATAGTAAATGGTAGACTGGATTTGGACTATGGGTGGGTGGTTTCAGACCCCATGCTAAGAGCACTGGGTTTATATATAGTCTCTGCTGTGTACATGGTTTACCACTTCTTTTTGTGTCTTCTGCAAGGATGGGATCTATGGATGAAACATTGAGAGTTTGATTAAACACTAGAGGCTTTTAAAGTATCTGTTTTTTGAATATAATCTGTAGACTTACTCCATTTGATTATGATGTTGTTGACATTTTGGTAACTGTTAAACTCTACATGGGCAGTTAAGGTTCTCTAAACTTAGATCCAGTATGAGATGATGCTTTTCTTATGTACTGATTTGATGATGCTGATAACAGTGAACTTTATGTTACTGCAGCTCACAAATGCTTTTTTACATCTGCAAGAAATTAACTAGCCATCAAATGCTTAGTAGCACAGAAATTCTCAAATGGTTGCGAGAAATTTTGATCTGCAGAAATAAATTTCTTCTTAAAAATAAGGTAAGTAAAACAGCATCTTTAAAGATGGAAGAATATTTGAAGTGATAATGAGGAACAATTAAGGAAAGATTTATTAAATTAAGTCCTACTTCAACTCCTCCCTCCTATAAGTTTTCTCAAAGAAACATACATGTGCAGGGGACAGTGGCAAAATCAACATTTTAAAAATTATTCTGAGGCTTTGTCCTTAAAGCCACAATATTGATGAATTACAGGTATATTAGGCAGGTCTCTGTAAGGCAAGCCTGGGAAGAATGAGAGCTTCTAAAACCACAGTAGGTTGAGGAGCATATTTTCTCTTTACTCTGAAGTTTGTGTATAAGACTTGGATCTCATGACTAACCTAGCCCAGAGAATATTAACTGTCAATAAGTTTAAAGGAACAGATTGAAAGTCCTCAATCTAGGTTTATTTATATTCCTCCCATAAAAATTTTAGCTCTTAAAAATATCAGAGACGAAATTTTTTGACCCTGAACTACTGAAATATGGTGAGAGTGCATGGGATAGAGGAGTCTCTTTTAATGTGTAGTTTCTGTAATCAGTTTAATTCTAACATTGCACAGTTTTAAGAATACTTGATTTAGTTAGTTTTTATCTAGTTCTAGAATCCATAGCGGCTAGAAATATCAAATGTATAAAGTACATATGCTTTTCATTGCCATGTAGCTTGTTAAATTGTCTGTTTAAAAATGGACTAATGGTGCGGTGGGTTTATTCACGTCTGGCTTATCTTAATGTGCTGATTTAGTGGAATTTGGCATTATTCCACAGATAGGGAAAGAGATTAGACGTCAGAGTTTCATGCCCTTCTTTTCTATGGTATAATCTCCTGAGTACAAATAGTGTCGACCCAGTAATAAAGTTGTAGTGCTCTGATCTTCAGAGTGACTCTTGTGACGTATTTGGTGTATATACCAGTGTTAGTGTCTGGTTCAGAAGAATTTAGTCTCAAAAGAGTCAAGTTCTAAATATCCTGACATGGCACAGGATAAAATATTATGGGGGGAAATCTTTGTTATTGAGATTGCATTATAGAGGAGTTTCAAAGACATTGAGCAAACATTATTCATTCTACTGACTGTTCCTCAAAGTGGGACATAGGGATTAAGAGGAGAGGATTTCCAAGTTTCTTTCTTTCTTTTTTTTTTTTTTTTTTTTTTGAGACAGAGCCTCAACCTGTCCCCCTGGGTAGAGTGCTGTGGCATCACAGCTCACAGCAACCTCCAACTCCTGGGCTAAAGCGAGTCTCCTGCCTCCACCTCCCAAGTAGCTGGGACCACAGGCGCCCACCACAACACCTGGCTATTTTTTTTGGTTGCAGCCGTCATAGTTGTTTGGTGGCCTGGGCTGGATTTGAACCTGCCACCTTAGGTGTACGTGGCTGGCGCCTTAGCCACTTGAGCCACAGGCGCTGAGCCGATTTCCAAGTTTCAAATGGGAAGACGATTCAGTTTATCTTCTTGGTTGTCAGTACTTTGGTAGAACTTACTTATTTCTTTTTTCTAGCAGGCAGATAGAAGTTCCTGTCACTTTCTCTTCCCTTACGGAGTAGGATGTGATGTTCCTTCAAGTGGAAATACCAGTCAACTGTCCATGGATCATGAAGAGTTATTACGTCCTGGAGCTTCTCTCCGGAAGGGAAAAGGAAACTCCTCCATGGTAAGAAGCTGCTTTTGTAATTTTCCTGTATCATCATCTGTGATGTATTTTTTTTTTTTTTCTGAATGAACTTTGGTAAATTTCAACTACACGATACAGTGAAATAGTTAAAAACTGCTTAGATTCTAGTTCTGTTGCTGCTGTTGGTGACATTACACAAGATCTTAACATCCCTGTGCCTAAGTGTCTGAACTTTAAAATAGGCATAATAATAATTCTTGCCTCAGAGTGGTTGTGAGGATTAAATGAGATAATATTATAACTAGCACTTGACTCTTAAAGCTATAATTGATAACTAATTATTATAAATATCCATCCATAAGAAACATCATTCATACCCAAGGAATTTAGAAGTTATATCAACTAACAAAGTACAGATTTACTGTGATAAAAACAAAATATTTTGCTTGATGTTATAGATAAGCATTTCTGTGATTTTGTTTGTGTATATAATTCTTTTAAATATAATTATAGCACATGTGAAAACAACAAATCATTACTGAAGAAAGTGTTTACCAGATCAAAACTTTTTTGTCCTTAATTTTTATTTATTTATGGTTTTAAAAAAAACATTTTAATAAGTTTAGCAGGTTGAATCCCATTACATATACATTAAGAATGGTGGAGTTTGGGTTTTTGGTGTACTGTACTCCACAGATAATTTTTCATCCCTACATTCCTCATCTCCCCCTCTCATTCCTTGTGCATCTCCAGTGTCCATTTTATAACTCTGTGGTGCCCTCGAGTAGCCACTTACAAGTGAGAACATGTGGCATTTATTTTTCTGTTCTCTTAAGAGAATAGCCTCCAGTTCCATCTGAGTTGCTGCAAAAGCCATTCTTTTCTTTCTTTCTTTCTTTCTTTTTTTAATTAAATGGTAACTATGTACATTAATGCACTTCTAGGGTACAGTGTGGTGTTTTCACACACAATCTGAAACACTTCCATCAAACTGGTTAACATAGCCTTCATGTCATTTTCTTAGTTACTGTGTTAAAACATTCATATTCTACTCTTAGAAAGATTCACTTGTACCCTTGTAAGATAAACCATTTTCTTTCTTTCTTAAATGCTATGTAGTACTCCATGGTGTGTATATACTATGTTTTCTTTATCTATTTATCAGTTGATGGGCACTTAGCTTGATTTCAAATCCTTGGGATTGTGAATTGTGCGGCAATAACATATGACCACAGTGTCTTTTGGGTTATAATGATTTCTTTTCCTCTGGGTAGATACCCAGTAGTGGGGTTGCAAGGTTGAATGGTAGATCTACTTTTAGTTCCTTGAGAAATCTCCATACTGATCTCCATAGAAGTTGTACAAATTTACTCTTTCACCAACAGTGTGTTCCCTTTTCACTGCACCACTTCACCATCTATTATTTTTTATCTTTTTAATAATGGCCATTCTGATTGGAGTAAGAGTATCTCATTGTGGTTTTAATTTACATTTCTTTTATGATTAGTGATGTTTGTTGGCCATTTGTGTATCTTCTCTCAAAAAATACCTGTTTTAAGTAGGTTTGTCTACTTTTTTTTTTTTGAGACAGAGCCTCAAGCTGTCCCCCTGGGTAGAGTGCCATGGCATCACAGCTCACAGCAACCTCCAACTCCTGGGCTCAAGCGAGTCTCCTGCCTCACCTCCCAAGTAGCTGGGACTACAGGCGCCCGCCACAGTGCCAGCCATTTTTTGGTTGGAGCCATCTTTGTTGTTTGGCGAGCCCGGGCTGGGGATTCGAACCCGCCACCTTAGGTGTATGTGGCTGGCGCCTTAGCCAATAGAGCCACAAGCGCCGAGCCAGTTTGTCTACTTTTTAAGGGGATTGTTTTTTTCTTGCTGAGTTGTTTGAGTTCGTTGTAGAGTCTGGGTATTAGTACTTTATCAGAAACACAGTTGGCATATACTTTCTTACATAAGTTTTCTATTAACTATTTTGATTATTTTGCTGTACAGAGGCTTTTTAGTTTAACTGAGTCCCATTTGTCTATTTTTATTTTCATTGCATTTGCTTTTGTGGTCTTTGTCATAGATTTTTTTGCCCAGGCTAACGTCCAGAAGAGTTTTTCCTAGGCTTTCTTCTAACATAATATTTCTAGTATTTTTAGAGTTTCAGATCTCACATTTAAGTCTTTATCTTGAGTTAATTTGTGTATGTGGTGGGAGATAGGGATCCATACGGCCCTCCAGTTTTCCCAAACCATTGGTTGAACAGGGTGTCTCCATTATATGTTCTTGTAAACTTTGTCAAAGATCAGTTAGCTATAAGTATGTGGCTGTATTTCAGGTTCTCTATTCTGTTCCTTTGATCTGTGTGTTTATTTTTATACCAGTACCATGCTGCTTTGGTTATCGTAGCCTTGTGTATTATTTGAAGTCAGACAAAGTGGATGACTCCAGCTTTGTTCTATTTGCTTAGGGTTGCTTTGGCTATTCAGGCTCTTTTTTGGTTCTGTATGAGTTTTAGAATTGTTTTTCCTAATTCTCTGAAAAATGACATTGATATTTTGCAGACATTGCATTGAATCTGTAAATTACTTTCAGCAGTGTGGTCATTTTAACAGTATTGATTCTTCCAATCCATGAGCATGGGATATTTTTTCATTTGTTTCCTACGATTTCTTTTGTCAGTAGTTTGTAGTTTTGTAGAGATCTTTCACCTCCTTAGTCTTATTCCTAGGTATTTCATTTCATTATTTTATCTATTTTTTTTAATTGCTGCTCTTGTAAATGGGACTGAGTTCTTGATTTGGTTTTCAGTGTGGTTGTCGTTGATGTATAAAAATTATGTTGATTTTATAACTTGAGACTTTGCCAAACTCATTTATCAAATCTAGGAGTCTTTGGAGAAGTCCTTAGGATTTTCTAGGTTATAAGATAGTATCATCAGCAGACAGAGAAATTCAGCTCTCTCTTTTCCAGTTTGGATATCCTTTATTTCTTTATCTTGCTTGATTACTTTGGCTAAGACTTCCAGTAGCATATTGAGTAGAAATGGTAATTTCAAATCTTGGGAAATGCTTTCAGCTTTTCCCTGTTCAGTATAATGTTGGTTGTGAGTTTGTCATAAATTGTCTTTTATTGTTTTGAGTATTGAATTTTTTGAGAGTTTTGGTCATGAAAGGATGCTGGATTTTATTGAATGCTCTTTCCATGTCTGTTGAGATGGTCATATGGTTTTGGTTTTAATTCTGTTTGTGTGGTAAATCATTATTATTGACTTGAGTATGTTGAACTATTCTAGTATCCCTGGAATAAAACCCACTTGAGTGTGGTGAATTATCCTTTTGTTGTGCTGTTGGGTTTGTTTTGCTAGTATTTTGTCAAGGATTTTTTGCATCTGTGTTTATCAGAGATATTGGTCTGTAATTTTCTTTGCATGTTGTGTCCTTTCCTGTCTTTGGTGTCAGGGTGACTCTAGCCTCATAGAATGAGTTAGAGAGGAGTCTCTCCTTCTCAGTGTTACAGAGTAGTTTCAGTAAGATAGATGCCAGTTCTTCTTTGTCAGTCTGACAGAATTAAGTTGTGAAGTTGTCTGGTACTGGGCTTGGTTTTTTGTTGTTGTTGTTGGGAGATTTATTAATACTATTTCAGTTTTGCTACTCATTAGCTTCTTAGGGATTTATATTTCTTCTTATTTAAGTTGGGAGGTTATGTGTTTCCAAAATATTTCTTCTAGATTTTCTAGTTTGTGTGCATAGATGTTTTCATAGTACTTATAGATAATATTTTGTATTTCCAAATTTGCAAAATGATATCCAAGAAGGCAGGGCTCCTTTCAGACAAGGGCATGGGCAAGAGACTGTGGGGAATGCTGTTCACTCATGTCTCAGTCTCCAGGAGCACACAACCCAATGTTAACCTCTTAAAGTTATACTTTGGAACTGAGACCCCAAAGGCTGGGGCTCCACCTAGGCAGACCATGTGGGTGAGAAATTATAAACAATTTTGTCTGCATCTCAGAGTATGTGGGAGCACCAAGGTACCTCCAATCCCTCCTCAGGGCTGCACAGTGGCTATAGGTGTGTCCATAGTTCCAACTAAGTAATATGGTTTTTATTGTTGTCAGCTTTATCTGATGAATTTATATTTGTTTTGTAAATGAATTTCTTTTTTTTTTTTATTGAATGGTAACTATGTACATTAATTCACTTCTGGGGTACAATGTGGGGTTTTCACATGCAATCCGAAATATTTCCATCAAACTGGTCAACAGAGCCTTCATGTCATTTTCTCAGTTATTGTTTTAAAACGTTCACATTCTACTCTTAGAAAGATTCACTTGTACCCCTGTAAGATAAACCTCAGAAGTAAATGAATTTCTTAATTTTATGTTTAGTTAATATGTAATTCAGAATCAAATATAACTCCTATAGTAGTATTTAGTTCTTTTTTATGCCTTTATTTCAGTCAGTGCTGCAGTGGACTTACTTTTTTCTTCCTTATAGTAAGTAGATAGAATTTCCTGCTACTACTACTACTTTTGTCTTTTATAGTTGACTGGGAAATAATCTATCTTTTTTCTGTATTAGATTTATATTTTAACATGTTTTACTAGTATCCATGTTAGACTTAATGGATATTTCTGAAATCTGGAATAGAGTATACCAGTTTGATTTGAAATTGAACAGATAGTAGCATTATATTGGCCCATATAATCTCATTACTCATGTAGGTAAGATATTTAGGGGGAGTATTGAAAGATTCCCTAAGTTGCAAATTTATGCCTCCCATATCTGGCTCCCAGGACAGTGCAGCAGGATGCAGCGGAACCCCACCAATATGTCGGCAAGCCCAGACCAAACTAGAAGTGGCCCTGTACATGTTTCTTTGGAGCCCTGACACTGAAGCTGTTCTGGTTGCTATGTCCTGTTTCCGCCATCTCTGTGAGGAAGCCGATATCCGGTGTGGTGTGGATGAAGTGTCAGTGCATAACTTCTTGCCCAACTATAACACGTTCATGGAGTTTGCCTCCGTTAGCAATATGATGTCAACAGGTAAATGTGAATAATGGTATTTTTTACTCAGGATGCCTTAAATTATATGACATATGATTGGGTTAGAAATATATTTAAGGTTACTGCTTTGTTACTTTATGAGGCTAGTTCAAATAGCTTACTTGAAATCTTTTTCTGAAGAGGAAAGGTGAAAATAAATAGCATTTTAAAAAGTTGTAGAATTATCTCTTGCTGACTTTTTAATATGCTATATGTTAATCTATACTGTTATGGCAGTATAGATTACTATCAGTTATAGATTATATAATGTACTCTGCCTGAATTGTAGGTAGTAAAATTTTAGCACATTGGCCTATGTTTTAAGTAAATCATAGGTGAGGATAGCTGTTTTATGCTGCAGACTTCGTGTAGTCCAAGATAAATCCCTTTCCTGTGAGGTTGCTGAAAGGAAGTTTCTGGCTTTATCATTTGATCCATTTCTTTTACTCTTCCTAATCTGTCTTTTGGGTGGGGCTTGTAACATTATTCCTTGGCAAGCAGGGCTTTAAGTGTACTACCTTTGTGTTGTCTTTGCTTAGGAAGAGCAGCACTTCAGAAAAGAGTGATGGCACTGCTAAGGCGCATCGAGCATCCCACTGCAGGAAACACTGAGGTATGTCTGCCCTTAGCAACGAAACGCCCCCACCAGTCTCCAGTCCCACAGTTTCAGAAACCTCACATTACATTCATGTGATCTGGAATAGCTTTTGAAGCATCTAAGATATGCGCATATTACATGTAGCATATTGTGATATATACCAAGTTTGAAACTTGGCTCTAACAATTGATTTTTAGTTTTAGACTTAAAATTGTTTTCAAGCAATAATTATCTTCATTTTAGGCTTGGGAAGATACACATGCAAAATGGGAACAAGCCACAAAACTAATCCTTAACTATCCCAAAGTCAAAATGGAAGATGGCCAGGTAAGTTCATGTAGTTGATTTTTGTCTACTAATTTATCTGCTAATCACACATACTTCAGTAATCTTTTGTGAATCACTCCTCATGTATCTGTCTTAAGATGGATATTTATGTAGTTATGCTTTTCCTATACCTGCACTGTTTAATATGGTAGCCACTATCTTCATGTGACTATTTAAACTAAATTTTAACAGCCGGGCATGGTGGCTCACGCCTGTAATCCTAACACTCTGGGAGGCCGAGGCAGGTGGATTGCCTGAGCTCACGGTTTTGAGATCAGCCTGAGTAAGAGTGAGACCCCATGTTGTGGCAGGCGCCTGTAGTCCTAGCTATTTGGGAGGCTGGGGCAAGAGAATCACTTGAGCCCAGGAGTTTGAGGTTGCTGTTAGCTATGATGCCATGACCCTCTACTGAGGGCAACAAAGTGAGACTCTGTCTCAAATAAATAAATAAGATAAATTAAGTTTTAACTTAAAGTGAAATGTAATTAAAATTTAGTTTCTCAATGACACAGTAGCCACATTTCAAGTATCTAATAGCCACACGTGGTAATTTGTTACTGTATTATGCAGCAGAGATACAAAATGTTTCCATCATTGTATAAATATTTGACAGTACTCCTACAGACCACTTACCCTCTTTTTTGCTATTTCTGCATTCATCAAGTTTTTTATAGAACTTTTAAAAAGGGGCAACAGAAGTGGAGAAAAATAAATGAAAATTGAAACAAACATTTTGCTATTTTGTTAGATATTCTAATTAAGGGATCTGATGGTTAGAAGATTGAACTCACAGCTTAAATGAAATTTTAAAAGTTGGACATTTCATCCATCAACTGTTACTACCAACTAACTATATTATCACATAGTACTGAGGAAATTAACTTTGAATTAGTATTTGTGTGTATATGATTTGTAATGCTCATGTTACTCTCATTGGGTGTTTTACAAAAACTAATTATTCTCCCATTGCTTTCTTCCCCCCATGGTTAGAACAAGAAAAAAATTAATATTTTTGTGAAGCAAAATTGATACCTAATACCATTATTTGGAGAGGACAGGTAGCTTTAGAATGAAAGTTTTTAACTTTTTAATTGACAAATAATACCATACAATTCACCTATTTAAAATATTCAGTTCAGAGACTATAGCATATTCATATCACAAAAATCAATTATAGAACATTTTCATCACCTCAAAAAAAAACCCGACATACATTTTAGCAATCTCTGCCTCTAACAGCTTCTGCTTTCCTGCCTCTCTGCCTCCCACTCCTGCAGCCTGGGCAACCATTAATCTGTTTTCTGTCTCTGTAGATTTGCCTAGTTTGGACATTTTCTATAAATGGAATTAAGATTCTGGGGCTTTTGTAATTATTTCCTTTCACTTAATATGTTTTCATTGTTCATCCATGTGAACCAAAGCTTTTCAAAAGAAACTCGTTTCTCTAGTTTGTTAGTCTAGCTATAACAAAAATAATTGGTGTCTCTTTAAAAATATAGAGTAATTTGAGATTTTGATATTTAAATGTAAAAATATACTTTTGTCGTGGAAGAAATGTTTGATTTCTTCAAAAAATTACTCGAAAGGGTAATTTGTCAAGTCAATTTGTTAAGGTTATGACATGCTTTCCACAAAAATTTTGTATTTAGGCTGCTGAAAGCCTTCACAAGACCATTGTTAAGAGGCGAATGTCCCATGTGAGTGGAGGAGGATCCATAGATTTGTCTGACACAGATTCCCTACAGGAATGGATCAACATGACTGGCTTCCTTTGTGCCCTTGGGGGAGTGTGCCTACAGCAGAGAAGCAATTCTGGCCTGGCAACCTATAGCCCACCCATGGGCCCAGTTAGTGAACGTAAGGGTTCCATGATTTCAGTGATGTCCTCAGAGGGAAATGCAGATACACCTGTCAGCAAATTTATGGATCGGCTGTTGTCCTTAATGGTGTGTAACCATGAGAAAGTGGGACTTCAGATACGGACAAATGTTAAGGATCTGGTGGGTCTAGAATTGAGTCCTGCTCTTTATCCAATGCTATTTAACAAACTGAAGAATACCATCAGCAAGTTTTTTGACTCCCAAGGACAGGTAAAGTGTTCTCTTTTCTTTTTCATCCTTCCCTGTGACTTGAGTGACTTGTTTGAAATAATGTGAAGCCTTTTTCTTTCTGATCATTTAAATTAGGTGCTGTCATGAATATTCACTCACAATTTTAAAAAACAGTCAAAAATTACAGAGAGAGGAGTCATCTAATACAAGAATCAGTTGGTTTGCTTCTTAGGAATTCAGCTCTCATGAGTGTGCCTGGGGTTGTGAATGTCTTGGGTATGGTTATGAGTGTCCTTGTATGTCTGTGTGCTTATTTGGATTTATGCCTATGGGTGAATTTTTCTATGTATATATTTAGGTCAGTCAGTTTCATCTCTCTGTGGTGTCTATGGTATGTCTCCTGTGCACTGATGGCAAATTACTTATGTGTTTTGTTCTTTGTGTAGGTTTTATTGACTGATACCAATACTCAGTTTGTTGAACAAACCATAGCTATAATGAAGAACTTACTAGATAATCATACCGAAGGCAGCTCTGAACATCTGGGCCAAGCTAGCATTGAAACAATGATGTTAAATCTGGTCAGGTAAGCATTCTGCTGAAATGCAGCTGAAGCATTTTAAGGGATAGGAAAAACCTGTTACACACTGATACTGGTAGTAATTGATGAAATACTATCCTTCTCTTGCTCTTTTTTCTTTAATGTACTCTAATATAACCATGAGGTAACCAGAAGTTGTATATTTTCTAATACAAAAAATGAAAAACATTATTGTTTTTAAAGTTATTTTTAGTCATTTAGTGATTAATGCGTTTAGAATACCTTTTTTTTTTTTATCTATACCTGATAATTTCTTTAATATTTCTATGTCTAAATAGATACGTTCGTGTACTTGGGAATATGGTCCATGCAATTCAAATAAAAACCAAATTATGTCAGTTGGTTGAAGTAATGATGGCAAGGAGAGATGACCTCTCATTTTGTCAAGAGATGAAATTTAGGTGAGTTCTCAAAAGAGCAAAATAGGGTCTTGTAAATCTTAGTGTGTTAAATGAAACACAGAAAAATAGTAGGACCTGATTGTCAGAGGCAAAGAGGGAGTGGAAGAGGGACATTTTATATGTTTGTTTTTCTCTGCATATCTTTTCAAATGTATAAAAGCTTTATCCGTTCCAACGCTCCTTTTCTAAGATTGTGTTATACGTGAGCTGAGAAATTGATTTTGTTTCCAAATTTACCATAGCGAAGGGCCAATTTAGAGGATTAGGATCCAAGTTGCTTATGTCTTTTGCTCATCTGACTTTTACATCTCTTCTGGAATGTCTCTTTTGTAAAGTTGTTATGTCATGTATTTGGCAAGTTATTTGCACTGTTCAAAATTCTTACATGAGGCTCAGCGCCTATAGCTCAGCGGTTAGGGCGCTGGCCATGTACACCGGGGCTGATGGGTTTGAATCTGGTCCAGGCCTACCAAACAACAATGACAACTATAACAGCAACAACAAATTAACTGGGTGTTGTGGCGGACACCTGTAGTCCCAGCTACTTGGGAGGCTGAGGCAAGAGAATCACTTCAGCCCAAGAGTTGAGGTTGCTGTGAGCTGTCTACCGAGGGCGACATAAGACTCTGTCTCAAAAAAAAAAAAAATCTTACATGACTAAAAGTATATGTGTGTGGTGTATGCATGGTCATAAAAGATTGTTTGCTATTTTTCTTTTCTCCACCATTCTATAGAAATAAGATGGTAGAATACCTGACAGACTGGGTTATGGGGACATCAAACCAAGCAGCAGATGACGATGTGAAATGTCTTACAAGGTAAAAAAAAGAATGACCTTTAAGTACTAGCAGGTTTTACTGTATGGTGTATTTGAATTTTTGTAGATGTCAAGGTTTTGTGTGTGAAAGAAATATATTAATCTTTATTACTACTTTTTTTTAACTGATAGATTTTTATAAAAACAAATGGGAGTGTTATGTTTGGTATGTTAGTGTTGTCAATTTAGAATAGTTGACAGTTACTGGGAAATAAGGTATATAAAGCCTCAGAATGTGTGTATTTTGTGATTTGATAAAGGCATTATTTGAGAAACTTAATTCTGTTGAGTCTAAGAAATATTGTTTAAGTTGGCTTTAATGGTATATACTTAGAAAACTTATGAGAAGGTGATTAAACACTGTGAACCATATAATAATTCACATGTTTCTTTGGCTAGGTCTGGTTTTATAGTATAGTAGTCCCTCTGTGTCTGTGAGGGATTGATTCCAGGGTTTCCAATGCCCTGCTCCCATGGACACCAAAATCCATAGCTTATCTAAAGTTGTATAGTAATTGCATATAACCTACGTGTACTGTCTCATTTACTTTAAATTATCTTTAGGTTACTCACAATACCTAATACAATATAAATGCTGTATAAATGGCTATTATACTATATTGTTTAGGGAATCATGGTAAGGAAATAAAGTCTGTACATTTTCAGTACAGACAGAACCATTCTCCCCCCCCCCCCCAAAATATTTTTGATCTATGGTTGGTTGGATCCATAGATACAGAACTCATGAATATGGAGGGCTGACTAAACATACTTTTGATTTAAGGTTGTCATTTTGCCAAGATGACTTTGTTGAAAGTTGTTATTGCCTTCTCCCCAGTTTGAAATGTTTTATGTTCTGGGGTCTGTATGTTAAGTCAATTTATTTGGGTTGTGGTAATAAGTTGTTTAATGAAATAGGTAGTTCTTAAAGTTTATGTTTGTTAGTAAGAGTTTTATTTGGGAGGGAAGTGAAATAGAAGAACCTGTAAGACTTATGGTCTCTAAAATTTTTTTCTTCAGAGATTTGGACCAGGCAAGCATGGAAGCAGTAGTTTCACTCCTAGCTGGTCTCCCCCTGCAGCCTGAAGAAGGAGATGGTGTGGAATTGATGGAAGCCAAGTCACAGTTATTTCTTAAGTAAATTTCAGCCTCCTAAAACACAAACCAAAAAGTAGATAAAGGCCCCCACACAATACAAATTAAGTGTAAACAAAGTGGTACATGATTATAGTGGATCTCATCACTTTGGTGTTATGGCCATTGACTGCTGTCTCATAAAATGTACCACACTTGCAAAGAAATATTCCCCATGACAAGGCAGAGCTAGGAAAACAATGTTTCATGGTTTTTAAGGAAATGGTGTGATTCTTTTAAAGAAAAGAACTTTGACTTTTAATACAATCCAGATAGCTTCATTGTCATTTAAAATGACATTGTCTAAACTGTTAGAGGACTACTAATTTTATATGCCAAACATTAAAAGTGACACGTTTAGCAAGAAACATTCTATCTGTTTGATGATTATGTTATGAAATGGGTTCTGGGCTTTGTTAAGATAAAATTATATCCAACATAGTACACTTCATAACGAGCCACCCTGGCTGATAATCGCAAGAGAGGAGAGAAGCACTTACTCAGGGTCACTCATATGGTGCACATACGATGTCTTCAGAATGTCTGTGTGGCTTTCTAGTTGATGTGGACTTCACTGTGTAAGGGTTAGTCTTTTTATTTCTCAGATACTTCACATTGTTTATGAACCTTTTGAACGACTGTAGTGAAGTTGAAGATGAAAATGCACAAACAGGTGGCAGGAAGCGTGGCATGTCTCGGAGGCTGGCGTCACTGAGGCACTGTACAGTACTTGCAATGTCAAACTTACTCAATGCTAACGTGGACAGTGGCCTCATGCACTCCATAGGTGAGATCAAGTGAAAGCTTTGTATAGAAATATGAAACCTAGAGAATTGGCAAGACAAGTAAAAATTGATTCAGCAAGGCCCTGTTAGTAAATTTGCATCTGTTTGTCCAGGTTTAGGTTATCACAAGGATCTTCAGACAAGAGCTACATTTATGGAAGTTCTGACAAAAATCCTTCAACAAGGCACAGAATTTGACACACTTGCAGAAACAGTATTGGCAGATCGATTTGAGAGACTGGTGGAATTGGTCACAATGATGGGTGATCAGGGAGAGCTTCCTATAGCTATGGCTTTGGCCAACGTGGTCCCTTGTTCTCAGTGGGTAAGTGCATTGAGTTAGTGGGGAAGAAGAGTGCCTGGCTCATAGCAAATGCTTCAAAATATATTTATTCAAGAAATTATTATTGAATGAATGAATTGGCACAGTTTTAGAGCTAGAAGAAACTTTAGATATTTAGTTAAGTGGTTTTCAGCTATAGGGAGTGGTTAACACATCTAGCATTGCTAGTGTTCTGTCTCATTTCATCCACTGAAAAATTCCATTTAAACACCAATTTAAAGAAATTTAAAAACTGTTGATCTGTCTGCTGTCTTCATGTATTAGCTTAGGTAATTAGTTTAAACCTGATTTTAGTTAGTTGTTAAGTAGAGCTAGATCTGGAATACACAATTTGTGTCTATTTCCTATTCCAGTTTGCTACTCTTTTTCTGTAATGTCTTGTACAACTTTTTTTTAAAAATACAAGTACTGTATCTGCATTTGATATTATGGTATTTGCTTGCTTTAAACACTGAAGACATAATATATGAGTATTTGGCTTCTCCCTTAATTTAATGAAAAATTTCCCCCAAATCACATGATTCTTAATAATATATGCTAAAATTTTGAGAAGGCTTATTGTTCCTTTCCATGTTAAAAAGCCATTTGATTTATGGTATACTGAAAACGGTTTCAGTTATAATGAATTATAACTAAGGTAATTTGTCATTGTTTTTCCTGCTTTAGCCTCTTGAGTAGCTTGGAACTACAGGCACTCACCACACTGCCCACCTAATTTTTGTTGTTGCAGTTGTCATTGCTGCTCTAGCTGGCCCAGCCAGGTTTGAGCCTTGGTGAATGTGGCTGGCGCCCTACTCACTGAGCTACAGGTGCTGCCCAATTTGTCATTGTTTGTAGATTTGTTTTTACTTAAAAGCTATGGAATTGTATTTCTTCTACCCATACTTAAAGTAAAATTCATACTCCTTGTCTTGGCCTACAAGGCTTTGCCCAATCTGGGCCCTTTCTCATCTCTGACATTTGCCTTCTTGTTCACTAAACTTAGACCACATTGGGTACCTTTCTTTCTCACATACTTGTTAGACTTGTTTCTGTTTTAGATCTGCTGCTGTCATCTGAAATGCTTGTCTTCTGATTATTTCATTTTGATAAGAACACTTAAGCATGACATCTATCCTCTTAACAGATCTTCTCTCTCTCTCTTTTTTTGAGACTGGGTCTTGCTCTGTTGCCCAGCTAGGGTACAGTGGCATCATCATAGCTCACAGCAACCTCAAACTTCTGTGCTCAAGTGATCCTCCTGCTTCAGCCTCCCGAGTAGCTGAGACTACAGGCTATAGGCATACCCCACCATGGGTATAGCTGATAAATATATACATATATATGTGTGTGTGTGTGTGTATATGTATACACATATATACACATATGTGTATATATGTAGCCAGACCTTGCCTCTACAAAAAAATGTGTTTATTAATTATTATTATTATTTGTAGAGGCAAAGTCTGGCTATCTTGCTTAGGCTGGTCTCATATTCCTGATATCAAGAGATCCTCCTGCCTCAGCTTTACAAAGTGCTAGGATTACAGGCATTAGCCATCACACCTGTCCCTCTTAGATTTTTAAGTGTATAGTACAGTATTGCTATCTATGGAAACAGTGTTACATAGGAGATCTCTAAAACTTATCTGTGTAACTAAAATTTTACTCACATTAGCAATATCCTGAAATTATTGAAACCTTCTTGAAGCCTAAAATTAATTCATAGATCTTCAAATGTTTTGAAAACAGATATTCTGAATTATCTTGTTAGCACCTTTCTATAATTTAGCACTAAAAATACTGAGTGATCTTCTTGATAAAAAGAGAATCAGTTAAGTTCAAGAAGATTTAATGCATTGAGCTTTGTATTAAATGACTTTATATTAAGAAAGAATTTTGTATTAGGCCAGATCTGTTAGTTAGAACTGTTATCTAAAGGAAAACAAAATAAAAAGTAACATTTAAAATGATTTAATTCTATTTTGTAAATTTTTTTTTTATTTTTTTATTGAATCATAGCTATTTTGTAAATGTTTTTAAATTATGTTGCTTAAAGTTTTTTAGAATTTTGGAGGGAGGAATTGGAGTGGGAAAAAAAGGCACAGTACTTTATAGTTTCTATTTTATAACTGAATTCTCATAATTTTACTTTATAATGGAGGATAGAGTCTTTATATCTAGTTGGATATGTATTATGTATTAGGGAGCAGGGCAGAATGTTGGGTCTTTGTAATGCTTTGGCTTCTAGATTATTTGTGATTGGGATTATTAAACTTTTTATATCAGATTATTATAATTCTGGGACCCAGCAAGAATTAAAGAGTTTTGGCTGTGATCCTGGCCCTGTTGTTACTGTTTGAAGATTGAGGTATCTTTTTATGGTTACCCCTCTTCCCTTTAGATCTTCTTTCAGCATGTGGTTAAACAGTGATTTACTGTCAGATCATTTTTCTTAAGTGTACCCAAACTACTTTATTATAGGGAATTAAAAGGGTTGTTGTTTCGGTAATAAATGGGAATTTCATTCTCCCCAGCTTTGTGTAGATCTCTGATCTCTGGGTTCTGAATACCCAGTTCCTTTTATTCCCAACTTCTTAAAAATCCTGTAGTCTTTTCATTTTTGTTGTCTCTACCTAGCTAGTCTCTGTTGAGCATTCCCTGAGTTCCCTGACCATATGAGAAGAGTGTAGAGCTGTTCTGGTACCGGTCTTACTTGTCCTCAGTGATTTTCTAAGAAAATGATATGTACAAAATTAAACTCTTTGATGGCATCTTCTATTTCTACTCTTTAATTTTGTGCTGTAAGTTGAGCTGAATCTTGGAGTTTTTGTCTCCTGATTAAGCCTACATCTCTTAGTAATTTTCACCAGTGAATTGCTTTTGTAAACAGTATATGTAGGCATCCACTATAGACAGATGTACACAGATAAATCTCAGGAGAAACATTAACCAGTCAGCATTTACTTAACCTGGCAGGTGGTTTTCAACTTTGGATTTGTGTTTTTCACTTATCTTCAGCTTTCTGCTTAAGAAAAAATGGGATTGTTTGCACTAGCTTGATTTTATTTTGTTTTCAGGATGAACTAGCTCGAGTTCTGGTTACTCTATTTGATTCTCGACATTTACTGTACCAACTGCTCTGGAACATGTTTTCTAAGGAAGTAGAATTGGCAGACTCCATGCAGACTCTTTTCCGAGGCAACAGTTTGGCCAGTAAAATAATGACATTCTGTTTTAAGGTTTGTATTGTTCATTTTATGTGTATGTGCTGAGGTATGTTTGGTAGTAATTACATGAGATCTATCCAGAAAGTATCTAGCAACATAATATGAAAAGTAGAGACATTTACTGAAGAAGATATGAGACATAAGAAACATTGAACACAGGACAGTGACACCCCAGTCCCCTTCAAAGTAGGCATGTTAGGACTTCACACATGTTTCTCAATGTCTCTCCCACTGTTCAAAACACTCTACAAAATCCTTTGTTGGAATCGCCATCAGCTGCCTCATTGTATATTCCTGAATTTCATCAATGTTCTGAAATCTCTTCTTTCACAGGTGATTTTAGTTTTGAGAAAAGCCACAAGTGACAGGGCACTAAATCTGGGCTGTAGGGAAGCTGAGCCACTTGAGTGATTTGATGTTTCACCAAAAATCTCTGTACAGGGCAGGGTGCATGGGTGGGCATGCTGTGATAATGCTGCCCATCACAAGTTAGTTGTAGCTGTAGCTGCTTTTGTCGCATGAATTGCTTCACCCACAAAGAACATTGAAATGTATTACTCCTTATTAATTGTTCGGCCTGGAGGAGCATACTAGTGATGGACAGCAGCTTCCCAATCAGAAAATAGTCATCACCTTCCCAATCACAGATATCTTGCTTCTCCTTCTTCAGGCATGGAGAACCAGGTGACTTCTATTGGGATGACTGGGCCTTCATTTCTGGATATAGCCATAGACCCATGATTCATCTCTGGTTATGACCTTAAGGACATCTGATTCACTGGTAGTGGTTTGAAGCAAGTCATTAGCAAATGCAGCATGATATTCCTTCTGCTCTGCTAGCAGAAGCCACAGAATGTGTTTTGCCACAATGCATTTCATGAAAAGACCCTCCTGCAAAATTTCAAACATGGTTGTTTTCTCAATTTCCAGATCAGCTTCTAGTTCTCCCAGTCACTGAGCTTTATTGATTATAGCCCACAGATAGTCAACATTCACAGGTGTTATGCTTTTCATAGGCCTTCCAGAGCATAGATCACTTTCTTTTCTTTTCTTT
>CAUYQV010186201.1:0-11515 GCA_963574575.1 Galagoides demidoff
AGCTGCTTGGGAGGCAGAGGCAGGAGACTCGCTTGAGCCCAGGAGTTGGAGGTTGCTATTAGCTATGATGCCGTGGCACTCTACCCAGGGGGATAGCTTGAGGGTCCGTCTCAAAAAAAAAACAAAAACAATTTCAACTTCTAGTTGTTCATTGATGGTATATGGGAAAACAATGGAATGTTGTATATTAACTTAATAAACCTTTGACCTTGCTATATTCAGTAGTTACTGGAGATTTTTGACATTTCTTTGAGAATTTTCATGTCACCTACAAAGATAGAAAATTGTATTTCTCCCTTTCTAATCTCTCTGTGTTTTACATTCCCTTACTTGTGTGATTGCACTAGCTATGATTTCTAATAGATGATAAACAGGGTTGGTGAGAGGGAGCCTCCTTGCCTCTTTCCAAACTTAGGGAAGAGCATCCTTTTTATCACCATTAATTCGATGTGAGTTGTAGACATTTCACAGATGGCTTTTTATTAACTTGCTAAAGTTCGTGTCTATTCCTACTTTGCTAAGAATTTTTATTAGAATGAGTGTTGAATTTCTGCATTAACTACTATATTATATACTTTTTCTTAGTCTGTTCATATAACAAATTACTTTGATTCATACAGAATGTTAAAACAGCCTTATCATATATAAGGTGGACTGAACAATATTTGATAGCACAATAAAGTGACTATATACAACAATAAGTTACACTATACTTTCACTAAAAAGAAAATAGGAACCTTCCCAACACGAAGAAATGTTAAATGTCTAAAGTGATGGATACTCCAATTACCCTGATTTGATTAATTTACCTTGTAGACCTGTATCAAAATGTCATATGTGTCCTATGAACACATACAACTACTGTGTTCCCATAATAATTAAAAAACATATGTTTGTATATGTTTATATGTATACATATATATCACAAAAAAAAAACACTTCTCAGCATTACAAAACTGAACAAAATCCCACTTAGTAGTCATGAATAATTTTGTGTACTTTCTCTTATCCAACTTGCCAGAATTTTGTTGAGGGTATCATGTTTCCACATTTATTTCTGACTTTAGTTATTTGCAACCTCACTCTTTTTTTCTTTGCTTGTCTAAGTTTCGTCAATTTTATTAATCTTTAAAAAATTTTGGTTTTGTTTGCTCTTTTTGTTGTTTTTAGTTCTCTATTTATAGCCACTAAAATATTTCTTTTTATTTGTCCATTCATCTTTTTCTCATTTCTTAATGTCTAGAGATAGCCTATTGGCTATTATCATAACAAAAAAAATAAACATTCACAAAATTAATAATAAAAGGAGAAATATAGTATATTTTTACTCCTCAAAGTTATAAATTAAAGTAGTAATACACATTTTATTATTTTAATCTCGTAGATTAAAATATCATAAAGAATGTTGATATCATATTTGGTTTTGAATATATACCAGCAGTGTTGAATGTAAATAAACTTAGTAAATTCTTCTTTTTTTTCATTGAGACAGGATCTTGCTCTATTGCCCAGGCTGGAGTGCAATGGTAGCATCATACTTCACTGCAGTCTTGAGCTGATGGAATCATGTGATCCACTTTAGCTTCCAGACCAGCCAGCATTACAGGCGTGTGCCATCACACCCAGTTATTTTTCAGATACAGGTTCTCACTATGTTGATTGAGCTGGTCTTGAACTCTTGGTCTCAAATTATCCTCCAGCATTTGCTTCCCAAATTGATGGAATTACAAGCATGAGCTGCTGAGCAAAGCCTAATTTGATGAATTTTTTTTTAAGCAAAAATATAACAAGCATAAAGGCTTTAAAAATAATAAAAATCATTAACAATTCAATTATGATCTTAGGAATTTCTATGAGAGCATAATAATGGTTTGTGCAATAGAATGTATGGACAAATATTAAATACAGACTTGTTCATAGTATTGTATGACGGAAAGCAGCATTGATGTCAAAAATTTGCGAAATTAAAATTGCATAATGTATTCACACAATAAAATATACATTATTGATAATGTTGATGCATATTTCTAATCAACCTGTCAAGACACTCTTATTATGTCCTTTACCAACAATACATGTGTCCAAAACTTAATTAACAATAAAATCACATGTGTATATTCAATTAGAAGCCTGCATGTATGAATATTAATAATACTTATTTCCAAGAAGTATTTTAGCACAATTTTTATTTACTTTTATTTCAGTTTAGATAATCCTTCTTTTCTAAAGCTTTATAATAATATATCTTAACATGATTTTATTTCACAAGTTATGGAAATATTTATAGAAGCTGACTATTCAGATTTCCTAGTTCTGTGCGTGTGTGTGTGCATGTGTGTAGGTGCGCATGTGGGTGCATGTATGTGAGTAAAGGTCAGCAGGAGTGACAAAAAGAGGGAAAGGGGAAGAGAATTTTTCTGTATAAATTTGACGCCTGACCTTGCTGATTTTTTTTTCCATTTCAATATGTTTTCTTCCTGTATCTGATCTGAACATTTTCATCAGTGCCAATGAAATCTGCTAATAAAAACTTATTCGTTACTTAAAATAATTTCTTTCATTATGAAAGGGGGATTCTTTCCTTTGCTGTGGCAACCCTGAAGATATATAGTCAACAGCCCTAAACACAGAGCTTAAAAACAAGGAGGTAAGTCACTGCTGCACACTCGCGCACACGGACCATAAAATATCATTGGCAGGTCTTAGTCATTTCTCTGCAGATGCAAAACCCTCATTTATCATTGCTCCACAGAAATGATGTTAAAAAGTTAGCACATTCGTTGTTTTATATCCATTTTTTATGACCATTTCTCTTTTCACTACAGAAAGAATGGTTCTATGAGCAGTTGAAATGCTTCTTTGTTTTCTTATCTGCCTCTTTCTCCGCTTTATGGTGTCTGTACCCTCTTCATTCATCTTTATTAGATCTGCAAAAGGCTGAAAAAGCCTGTCTAGTGTGAAAGTTCTTGTCAATTATTTAAGGAGGTAAAAAGCTCTCTAAGAGGGAAAAAGCTTATAGAATTGTTCTGCTTCTTTTTCCTTATGTATTTAGTCAATATTTGGTTGCCAACCTCACAATTCAAGAAGACTCAGATTTTCTTGAAAATCACATAAATCATGACACACAAGTTTTCACCCTAATAGCGTGGATTGAAACCATAGGGAAAGGAGAATTCCTCCAACAGTGAATGGTAGTCTGGGAGGATTAGATGTGATGACACATTTTAAAAGTTGATCTCATTCACTATTAGGCTGATTTCAGCAGATTTGTATAGACCCCATCACCCTAATTTCCTGATTGCAGATCTTTTCTCAAATTTGGTAATAAATATTATTATTAAAGTTTTATTTGAATGTAGCACCCAATCTCTTTCAGATACAGCACTCAAGTGCCTTATCCTAAAAGTGAACGGTGCCTAGGGGAGCATGCCTCATCAGCAAACCTTCCTAGAAGGGTGTGAGGGTATCATGGAGGCAGAGCAAGGAGGGTCTGTTGCCAAGAAAATAGTGAGAAGTGCCATAGAAAGGGGAGGCATGTAAGCCAAGAACTAGTAAAGGGAAGCACATGATAAAGAGGTAGGAAACTAACTATTAAGTAGGCAGTGAGACTAGAGGATGGAGAATATATGGCAATGGACAAATCAGGGCGTCAGAGAAATCAAGGACTAATACTACATACAATTAATTTAATTCCATATTATTCCCAAACTCTTCCACTTATTAAACTTTGTTAAAATTGTCTGTAAAATATGTATGGAAAGTTTAATGGTAAATTTATTTCCAATAATAACACTTTTATCTTAGGATAGTTTCTGTTGATAAATTTTCTTCTTTGTATTTTAAAATAATTTTGATATTGTGTGTGTTGCTTTGTAGCTGGTCATGTAACCATTACTTGATGACTTGCTCATAAATGTTTTAATTGCCTATGTAAAAGTGTATAATATGGCCAGACACAGTGGCTCACACCTGTAATCCCAGCACTTGAGAAGCCAAGGCACATGGATTGTCTGAGGTCACAGGTTGGAGAGCAGCCTGAGCCAGAGCAAGACCTCCTCTCAAAAAACAGCCAGGGGTTGTGGCAGATGCCTTTAGTCCAAGCTACTTGGGAGGCTGAGGCAAGAGAATCACTTAAGCCAAAGAGTTTAAGGTTGCTGTGAGCTGCAATGCCACAGCACTCTACCAAGTGTAACAAAGTGAGACTCTGTCTCAAAAAAAAAAAGGTGTATAAGATGGATATGCTTTTTTTTTTGTACGAAAGGTTTTTATTGGTGGGGGGAGGGAGGCTACAGAGCAGCACCAAGGATGAGAGAAAAGAGGAGAGAGTGATAAGGAGAGAGTGGGGAAGAGAAGAGAGAGAGAGTAGAGAAGAGCGAGGGGGAAGATGGGAGAGAGAGAGAGAGAAAGCAGAAGGAGGCGAGAGGATATGCTTTGTTTTTAATAACAGTTCCTAAACATTTGGGATATGTCTCTTTGGGTGTGCTGTAATAAACAGCACTGCCATAAACAAATTCATGTATGTACTTTATCTTGAAAATATTACTAAATTACTTTACAAAGGAGTTATAACACTTTGCAGTTTCAAAAGCAGAGTATTTGACTAATGGTTTTAAATTGTAATGAGCAATAAGTCCCCTGGGGTTCTTGTTAAAGTTCAGATTGGATTCACTTTAGATCTTGAGTGTGACCTGAGATTCTGAAACTCTAACAAGCTCTCAGATAATCCAGATTCATGGACCACACTTTCAGCTCCAAGGTAGTAGATTACATGCTAAATACATCTTTTGATTATTTGAATCTTGGTTATTTTGGCAGTTGAGAAGGATTAATGACAGAATATTATTTCTCATTTTTTATTGCTCATGAAACTAAATAGTTTTGCAATTTTTTCATTTTCTCTTTCATTATTGGTCTGTTCATTTCCTTTGTCATTGCTTAAATAAGATCGCTGATAGAGCAGGAGAGAATTGTCTTATATATTTCAATGAGTTTTTTGATGTACATGTCATTGGGCAATTTTCTTTGTCTCAACTGTCATAGGATCATACATGGGCAAATTTGATGGAAAGAAATTCTATTGATTATTTCACTTTATAGAAATGGAAAAAATTATAAATTGAAAAGGTATTTTCAAATACATAACTTAGAAAGGATTAGTATTAAATATACAAAGAACTAGTAGAATATACAAAGAATTAGAAAAATATGAATACATAGGTCAGTAAAATAAAATAAATGAGTAATCATTTCAAAGAATAGAAAACATAGAGTAAAAAAAGTTTTTAAATGCTACCCTTATTAGAATTATAAAAATGCAAATCAAGATCTGAATAAAATTCAGTTTTTAAAAATAAATTTTCAAAATGAAATTTGGCAGCACCTATTATTGGAAAGGTCACGGATTAGTGGAATCCCTTTATATTGCATCAATATATTATTATTATTATGCCTCTAGATTTGTTTTTATTTCTTAAAATTGCCTTGGCTGTCTCAGTTTTTTTCTGGTTCCATATGAAATAAAGTGTTATTTTTTCAAGTTCTTTAAAGTATTGGAAGTTTTGAAGAACTATTGGTGCTTTAATGGTGATTGCATTACATCTGTAAATTGCTTTGTGTAATATGGACATTTTTTATAATATTGATCCTTCCTGGTCATAAGCATGGTGTGTTCTTCCATTTGTTAACCTATTCTCTTATTTCTTTTCTACAGGTTTCATAGTTCAACCTCTCTGTGGAGGTCCTTCATGTTCTTGGTTAAGTATATTCCCAGGTATTTTCTTTTCTTTCAAGCTACTGTGAAGGGTATTGTCTTTGATTTGATTATCAGCTTGACTGCTATTGGTGTATATGAAGGCTACTGATTTGTGGACATTAATTTTATATTTAAAAGATAGTCAACCAAATGAAGAAAAAAGGGAAGAGATTTAAAGGCACTTCACAAAAGAGGTTATCAACATGGCTGATAAACTACAAATGTGCATAACCTCATTAGTTATCATAGAAATACAAATTAAGACCACAGTGACATAATGTGTAACATAAAATAACTAACACCAAATAGTGGTGAGGATATTCATCATTATATCTGTAGTCATCAACCACTTTAGGAATTGCTTGACAAGACCTGCAAAGATTGAATAATGTATTCCCCATGATTCAGCATTTCCATTCCTAGGGATATTTCTAACAATAACACAAACATATATTTACCAATATACATACATAATGATATTCATAGAGACACTACTTATAGAATATAAACTAGAAATAGTACAATAGATGAATAAAATGACGTATACCTACATTGAATACTGCTTTATAACAATGAGAAGGTTCTCAAAAACATGTTTGAGTGAAAAATCATGGAATAAAAGAACATGTTATATAAACCCCATTTATACAAGTGTAACTTTCAAAAATTAATCAATGTTCCTAGATAATAGTGAGTTACCATGGGGAGATTGGAAAGATGGTGGACTAGACGCAGCCCACCGACACACTGTTCTCAGTAAAAAGATAAAGAAAAGATTGTAAATCCCAGGCACATGTCTACCTGTGGGTAGCTCTTCTTGGAAGAAATATTGTAAAACCCTAGAGAAATGATGTGGGACACTTAGAGTACAGAAAAAGGAAATGAGATGATCTATTTCACAAGATTAAAGGGATTTGTGGGCAGGCATCTACTCATGAGGAAGATTAGAAGGATAGAGTTCTGTGATGTAGCACTCACTCACTAGGCACTTTGGACAAGTTGCCAGAGGGCTCCCTCCAACATCACAGACCTCTGTCTGGACTGATGAAGGAAATGCCTAGAGCCTGCACAGAGTCACTGGACAGAGAATAGTCACAGTAAGGATCTGGTGGGTCCCCATCTTGTGTTTCTATATCTCATGCCATCCTGAATTCTCAGATACACAGTGCTGAGTCTGCAAGGAACTTAGCTTTGTGTCTGTACTAGCCTTCACATCACCCTCACTGGGGAGAGAGTGGATTGAGTGAATTCACCCTAATCCATACCCTGTGATGAGAAGCCAAACACCCTTCCCATCCAGTACATCAGAATTTGAGCAGAGCAGTTTCTTAGGTGCTATAGGCTTGACCTAGGAAAGCTTTGTGTGATTGCCTCAAAGAGACCTGGTGGGATAGGAGGACTCTCCAGTCCCTGGTCTTCTGGAACCAACTCCCACCTGTGTATCTTAGCATCTATTGGCCCCAAGCAGGCAGAGCTCTCTTCTACCCATGTGGACCTGTTTCTGTACCACCAGGTCAGAATAGTCACCATATATAGGGCCCTGCTTCCAAAGGCCCCAGTTTGGGCTCTGAGGCTCTTGTGCTGAACCCTGAGGTTCTGCCCCTGAGTCTCCAGAGCTCTCGCTAGGCCTGTGGCACTACTTCCATGATTCCAAAACCCTGAATCTCCACTACTGCCTCAGGCCCAGGGCTCCACCAGAGACCCCCTTAGCATCAAGCCACTATTACGCTTGAACAGAAGAAAGCTTCAATGACGTACTAAACCAAAGAGAGAAAAAGAATCTCAGGACTTGAAGAGAAGGCTCTCAAGCTAAATCAGTCATTCAAAGAAGCAGAGAAGAAAATAAGAAAGACTAAGAAATCACTTAGAGAAATATGGTATTATGTGAAGCAAACTAATATAGGAATTACGATGAGGGAGAAGAAGAAAAAGCTAAAAGCATGGAAAATCTATGGATTGTGAAAATCTTCTTTGGTTTTGCTAGAGACTAAGACATTCAGAAACAAGATGGTCATCATACACTGATAAGATTCATAGCAAATAGGACATCTCCAAGACAGATAGTCATCAACCCGACTAAAGTCAAAATGATGGAGAAAGTCCTACAAGCAGCAAGATGAAAACAATGACTAAACTACAAAAAAAAAATCCATTAGGCTAACTAGACTTCTGAGTGAAAGTGTACAGGTCAGAAAGAATTAGGGCCCCATCTTCAATCTTCTTCAGAACAACTCTCAGCTTAGAATTATTTTATCCCACAAAACTAAATTCCATAACTGATGAAGAAATTAATTATTTTCCAGACAAGCAAACATTGAGGGAATTTGCCACAACCAGACCTGTTCTGCAGGAAATACTCAGAACTGCATTACTCACAAATCAACACAACAAATATTTGTCAGTATAAAATCACCTAAAAAAGCTAAAGCTGTCCCATCTTATAAAAGAAGGAAAACAAAGCACTAAGATAATATGCAACATGATGAACAAAGCAGCATGCCACATATCAACGATCAACTCTATCATTCAACATTAATTATGTGAGCACTCCAGTCAAAGACATAGGCTTATGGAATAGGCGATAAAACACAAACCCATTATCTTCTGTCTCCAGAAAACACATTTAAACTACAAGGATGCAAACAGACTCAAAGTGAAAAGATAGAAAATAAAATTCAACACAAGTAGAAACAAAAAGAGAGCAAGTGAGCCTATTCTTATGTCAAATAAAATTGACATTAAATTTAAAAAGATAAATAAAGACAAAGATGGTGATTATATAAGGTTAAAGGTAGCAAATAAAGAAGAGACATAACATATATATGCACTTAACGGAGGAGCTCCCACATACATAAAGCAAATTCTACTAGGGCTAAGAAAGAAAATAAATATAGCATTACAATTGCCAGGGACTTAAATCCCCCACTGTTAGAGATGGACAAATTATCAAAAGATAAATTAAGTTTAAAAAACTGCATTTAAATGGGACTCTAAAGCAAATGAATGCGACAGACATTTACAAAACTTTCTACCAAAAAAAAAAAAAAAAACTATTGACTATACTTTCTTCTCATCAGCAAATGAGAAATTATGTAAGACAGATAATATTTTAGACCACTAAATATGTCTCAACAAAGTTTAAAAAATTAAATTATACCATGTATCTTCTCATATGACATTGGAATAAAATTAGAAATTCAAAGAGAAACACTCAACTCTACAGAAAGTCATGGAAATTGAAGAATAGCATACTGAATGATTACTGGATCAATAACAAAATTAAAATGGAAATCAAAAGTTTCCTTGAACTGAATGACAAAGAGGATGCAATATATCAAAATTTATGAGAATTAGTAAAAGCATTCCTAAAGGGAAAACTCATAGTTTTAAATGACCGTGTCAAAATGGCAGAAAGATTATAAATTAACAACCTAATATCACATCTCAAGGACTTAGAAAATAAAGAGCAAGAAAAATCCAAAGCCAGCAAAAGAATAAATAACAAAGATTGAGCAGAACTAAATGAAATGAAAAACAAAATAAAACAAAAATTTAAAAGTTCAACAAAACAAAAAGTTGGTTCTTTGAAAAGGTAAAATAATCTTTAGACCTGTTCCTAGATTAACCAGGAATAGAAGAAAAAGGATCCAAATAAGTTTAATCAGAAATATAAAAGGGATGTTACAACTGACACCATAGTTATATAAAACACCATCCATGAATACTATGGTACTCTCTATGCACATAAACTAGGAAACATAGAGAAAACAGGCAAATTCCTAGAAACACAAAAGCTCTCAAGACTCAAATCAGGAAGAAATAGAACTCCTGAACAAACCAATAATGACTAGTGAAACCGAAGTAGCAATAAAAATTCTTCCAGCAAATAAAAGCCCAAGATGCTATAGATTTATAGCTCAATTCTACCAGACCTACAAGGAAGACATAAGACAGAAATTACTCTTTGACATTGAGAAAGAGGGAATCCTCCCCAATATAGTCTATAAAGCCAATATCACCTTGATATCAAAGCCAGGCAAAGATATACAGACCCATATACCTTATGAATATAGATGTGAAAATCCTCAATAAAATATCAGCAAACTGAACACAATGGTACATCAAAAAACAAAAATAAAAAAAAAAGAAAGAAAAGAAATCCACCATGACCAAGTAGGCTTCTTCATTTTGGAGATGGAAGCCTTGTTATAGGTAAATCAGTAAATGTGACCCATCACATAAACAGAAGAAAAAAAACAAAGTTTATGTGATCATCACAACAGATGCAGAAAAAGCATTTAACAAAATCTAGCACCTTTTCATAATAAAAACCCTCAACAGACTAGGAATAGACAAAATATATCTCAAAATTATAAAATCCATATATGACAAAGTCGTGGTCAACATCATACCAAATGAGAAAAACTTGAAAGGATTCACCCTAAGAACTAGAGAAAAACAAAGGTGCCCACTGTCACCATTTTTATTCAACATTATTGGAATTTCTAGCCATAGAAATCAGGCAAGAGAAAGAAACAAAGTGTAACCAAATTAGAAAAGAGGTGGTCAAACAATTGCTTTTTTCCTGATGATATGATCTTGTATCTAAAAGAAAATTCCACCAAGAGACTCTTGTAATTGATAAATTCAGCAAAGTCAGTGTCAGATTACAAAGTCAATGCACACAAATCATTGGCATTGCTATATACCAATGACAGTCAATTGGAGAGTCAAATCAAAGACTCAGTACAATTCTCAATAGCTACAAGAAAAATAAAATACTTAGGAATATACTTCACCAAAGCAGTGAAAGGACTTTACAAGGAAAACTATGAAACACTAAGGAAAGAAATCACAAATGAGACATACAAATGGCAAAACATATCATGTTTTGTATCAATATAATCAACGTTGATAAAAATGTCCATACCACCCAACATGATTTATATTACAGATTCAATGCAATTCTCATCAAAACATCAACATCATATTTCATAGATTTAGAAAAAGTAATTCTATGGCTTGTTTGGAATCAGAACATAGTCTAAATAGCCAACTCAATTGGAAGACAATTGTAAGCAAAAACAAAACAAACAAACAACACCTCCAAATATACACACAAAAACAAACACCCCCTCCAAACATACACACAAAAACAAACAAAAACAAAACACAAACAAAATCCCCTACAAAATTCCCCCAAGCCGCTTTAAAACTCTGTAGTCATTAAAACATCAAACATCAGACTATGTGAAACAGTTTCAGTAACCAAAATCGCATGATAGTGGCACAAAAATAGAGACATAAACCAATAGAACAGAACAGAGAATCCAGATATAGAACCACTTATCTACCACCAACATATTTTTAACAAACCAGACAACAACATCCACTCAGGAAAAGAAACCCTATTTGATGTACACTGGTAGGAATATTGGATAGCCACATGCAGAACAAAGAAAGAGGATGACTCATCAATCCATGAATGGATCAACAAACTGTGGTATATGTACACCATGGAATACTATGCAGCCATAAAGAAAGATGGAGACTTTACGTCTTTCATGTTCACATGGATGGAGCTGGAAAATGTTCTTCTCAGCAAAGTATCATAAGAATGGAAGAAAAGGGGGCGGAGCCAAGATGGCGGACTGCAGCCAGCTTTTTACAGAAGCTCCCGTCCAGAAGGAGGCTGAAAGGACAGAAGTTTAGCTACTTAGCTGATGGTCTGGAGCAGAGCCAAGAGAGAAGAATGAGGAGCAC
>CAUYQV010186202.1:0-18483 GCA_963574575.1 Galagoides demidoff
AAACCAGAATAGTGAAGAAAAAAGAGAAAAAAGGAAAATAAAAAAAGAGGCTTGGCACCTATGGCTCAAGTGGCTAAGGCACCAGCTACATAGACCTAAGGTGGCAGGTTCAAATCCAGCCTGGGCCCACCAAAACAACAATGATGGCTGCAACAAAAAAAAAAAAAAAAATAGCTGGGCGTTGTGGCAGGCACTTGTGATCCCAGCTACTTGGGAGGCTGAGGCAGGAGACTCGCTTGAGCAAGGAGTTGGAGGTTGCTGTGAGCTGTGATGCCAGGGCACTCTACCCAGGGGGATAGCTTGAGGCTCTGTCTCAAAAAAAACAAAAAAAAAAAAAAAGAAGAAGAAGAAGAAGAAGAAGAAAAGAAAAGAAAAATTTAGAGGAAAATTTTGAAATTAGGAAAAAAAAAAGTCCCAAAAACAAAAATCTCCAAATCAAAAACCAAAGAAGTGTATATATCTTGCTGAATATTGTCCAGGCAACAGGTGGTCTTCTGAGGTTTGAGATGTTAATTACAATGTTTATACAGCTGTATGAGATGTTGACTGGAGGCCTCTGCTGATTTCTTAGACCCTGCAGGTTTGGGAGCCCAAATGTCTCCTCAACCTGCTTAAAAGACACTCCAAATTGTGAACCTTGCCTAAGCAGAAGCTTTCCAAGGAAAGCACTTACCGCTGGGATCTCTCCTGGGGTGGCTTCCCACTTATCCAGTGTACCAAAACTGGTCTCACTCTATGCCCCTGAGGGCCAAAGCTATAATCTACCAAACACTTAGATCTCTGCTCTTCCCCAGCTTCTCAGTCCCCGCCATTGAGCAGCTCAATCACTGTATTAGTCGCCCAAGGTTTCCTGGCTGATTCTGTGCTGCAACCTGCAGGGGCAACTCCCCCACAGTGGCTGTGTGGGCAGCCCACAGCTGAACAATATTAGATCCTTTCTGGCTCAGTGGCTCAGTCCAGGGCTCCAGACAATGCTCAAAGTCATCACACACCTGCCCAAGATCTCCCAAGGCAGTTCAGTTGAGTGCCCAAGTCCAAAAAAAACTGAAATAGCCCACAGGTAAGGCTTTTCCTGCTTGCAGTCTTACTGTTGCTATGGTTACAGCTGAGGGCAGCCTCCAACCAAACAAATGCACCTACCACTTCCCAGTTTTCCATTGCTTTTGTCCTGCTCATGGGTCCAGAACTCTCTAATTCCCTGTGTCACCAAAGGGAAGTTTCTGGGCAGATCCCACCAGCCAGATGATTGGAGTCTTCTCTCTCCAACCTTACTGCACCTGGTTGTTCTCTTCTTCTCTCCCCAGTCTTACTGCACAAAAGTTGTTACTCAGCCACCATCTTGCTCTGGAAGGCTGAATTTTAACTTTTACCTCCTCCAGTAGTCTATAACAAGTGAACCAGGTGCACTGTTGCTTGTCACATAAAAATTCTCTTGAAAGGAAGACTCTATCAGTACTAATCATAATTCTGTTCACTATTTAATATTGTCATATAAAGGTCAAAGCCTGTTGAATTTTTTTTCTCTTTTCATTCTACAGCTTTCTTTTGAATCAGGAGAGGAAGAAATCATTATACCAAAATTTTAATGATGGTAAGTTAGAAAGGGAAGAAAAGAATGTATCCACCATTTACTCTGTATCATGAATATTTAAGGTTCTGTTCATACTTTATTTGTATCACATCCCTACTATAAAGGTATAATCAAGCCATAAAACATGTCAAGTTTATGACATTGTCTCGTATCAAATTCAAGATAAAATATATTTTTATTGAGCAATAATAATGCAAAAAATGTAACATTCACATTGTCAAATAAGATTATATCTATTATAGAATGCTTTGACTCTGAGGTTTAGTATGAAGTCATCAGTTAATTTCTTCTTACTTTTCCCCCAAAGCCTCAATAAGGAGGCAACTAATATTTATAAATAAAAATAAAAGATAATTTCAAAAAACAGATCATGCCACATCTTATACACAACAGAAAAGAAGAAATACTTCAAAATCATTCTACTTCATCTGGATACATCTGATATTAAAATTAGAAAAAAATGTATTATTATAAATGGAAATTACAAACATATTTCACTTATACATGAGGATGCAATATCATAACATATTAACAAGTTGAGTTAAAAATTAATGTTTAAATAATGTACTTGATAAAATATATTTTAAATAACATTAAATGTATTAAGTGTCACATTTTCATTGTAATGCCCTGGATAAGTTCTGGATAAGCTCTTTGTAGATAAAATTTTCTTTGTTTAATTTGGTTACTGTGCTTTTGATAGTCCTCTTTTTCTGGTACCCTAAGCATATATGAAGAAGAGTCTCTGACAGCATATGTAACTTACCCAAGATCAAACACATTATTAAAGAAGCTGGGATTGAAACCTAAGTCTGATGCAAAAGCTCATGCTCTTTCCTAAATACTACCTTCTCAAAATCACATGGAAATATGATTTTCAAAGTCATAAACAAATCATTTTGTCTCTACAAAATAGGTCAAAAAACTATGAAGCTCTCTGTTGGTAAATATACCACCTGATCAGTCAAACTCAGCATCATTTCCACGGCGAAGACAAAGTACTGAGCACTCGTTCTCGAATCTGCTTGGTCTTGATCCCATAAATGATGGGGTTCAGCATAGGAGGAGCCAACATGCAGACATTGGCCAGCAGAATGTGTGTATGGAGAGGCACATGGTGTCCAAACCTCTGGGTGATTATGGTAAAGATGCCTGGCAAGTAGAACATGGAAATGACCCCAAAGTGGGAACCACATGTTCCCAGAGCTTTTTGCCGAGCTCCTCGGGAAGGGAGATGGAAGACTGTATAGAGGATGAGGCTGTAGGAAACTAAGATGAACAAGGCATCTAGCACCACAGTAGAGAGAAGGACAGACAAGCCATACCAAACATTGACACGAATATCAGCACAAGCAAACTTGGCCACGGCCATGTGCTCACAGTAGGTGTGCGGCAGCAGATTGCTGTGGCAGAAAGGCAGTCGCTTCACCAGAAACACATCTGGGAGTATCACACAGAAGCTTCTCAGGACCACAGCCAAGCCAGCCCTTATGATTACTGCATGGCTGAGCACTGTGGTATAGTGCAGCGGGTTACAGATGGCTACATAACGGTCAAATGCCATGGCCAACAGAATTCCTGATTCAGCAATGAAAGTTGCATGGATGAAGAAGATTTGGGTGACACAGCCATCAAGGGAGATTGCCCCAGCATGGAACCAGAATATGGCTAGGGCCTTGGGCACAGTGGTAGTAGACAGGATGAGGTCAGTCACAGCCAGCATGCAGAGGAAGAAGTACATGGGTTCGTGGAGGCTGTGTTCAGTGACGATGATGAAGATGAGGAGGCTATTTCCAAGGACAGCAACAAGGTAGGAAACAAAGAAGGGGAAAGAGATCCATGTGTGCTGGTCTTCCAAGCCAGGGATACCCAGCAGAATGAAGACTGAGTGGCTGGTACCAGTGAAGTTGGGAGTTGCCATGCCCAGGGCAGGTCACTTGTGTGTTGGTGAATAAGATGTGACAGTCACCTCTTCTCTCTTCCCAAAAGTTGAATGGGGTTGGAGTAAAGAAGGAGGCAGCAGATCATTTTTCATCGTTAGGAGCAGTGAAAAAAATCCCAGTCAGGAAGTCAGGAGATAGAGCTAAAATTCTTTGTCATTCTACAGTTTTCACTAACTATGTGGTCTCAGTAAAATGACTTCCCTTCCCTGAGCCTCTGTTTATCACCTTAAACTAAAGTTGTGAATAGGATGGATTAGAGCAAATGTAAGAGAGGGCCTCCAATCTAGAATCCCAAAGATCTCAGTCTCAGGTTGTTATAAGCAGTTAAGAGCTGTGAAGAACAAACACTTTAGATTCTACTTTGAACACCTGAATGTGATGAGCATCTCCAAAGAAAAATGCTGAGTTGCCTATCAATTTAACAAATCCTTCTTGAGGACCTACATAGAGGGAGATAGTCAACCAACATTTCTTTCTATATATATTAATATAGATACTATAGAGGAAAAGCAAAATGCAGGGAGCTGGGGGGACATGGAGAGCTCTCTATGAGCTCAGAAGAGGCTTTCTAAAGGTGCCACCTTATTAAGAGTAAGTAAGAGCTTCCTAGTAAAGGAATGTCATGAGGGAAGAACTTGAATGAAGTCATGGAGCTCTGAAAGGACATGGGGTTTGGAAGAAATTAGAATGATACCAGGTTAACAGGAAAGAGGAAATGGTGGAAAATAATGCAGGTGAGGCAGGGGACAAATCCCTGAGGGATCTGAGTACTCCTCTCAGAACTTTATATTATGTTTAAGTGGGAAGAGTTTGCAGGGAGGAAATGGTGTGGGTAGCTTGCTCTGAGTGTAGGTAGCTCCCTCACTTGCAGTATTGTGTCAGATGAATGCAAGGGGAAGAGGCCGAAGAATGAGACAGAAGTCAGTTAGGAAGCCACTGTGCTGGGTCACCACAGCCTGAGGTAACTGTAGTCATTTCACACATTTTAGCAGATCGCACAAAACTTAGATAATTTAAGTAGCACCCACTCACCCTGGTCAACTAGCCAGCAAATGGTGGAGCTGGACTCTGGCTTCCCAAGGTGGCTTCAGTCACTTTGTGTCCGCCCTGCTCCACTCTATTTCTAGTCATCAGGGGACTGTGATTTCCTGACAGCTGATTCAAGGATATAAGCAAAGTCATCCATTGTGAACTCCCTTAAATTCCTCCACCCTTGCTCAGCAACCTACAAATTTATTTATAGCCACATCATCTTTTCCCTCTTCCTTCTGTTTAAGGCTAAGCCCTTTATCTGCATACCAGACCTCCCTTTCTTCTCTTTAATTATGTCTCCCCATTAATCCATCAGTCTCCAGTAACGTCAACTTCTCCTTCTCTGTTGGCTCCTTCTCCTTACTGTGTAAATATGTTCACGTGTCTCATCTCCCCCTCCCCTGGGTTTCATAAAAGAAGATATGTTCTCTCTCTTCGTCTGTTCTCTCACCTCCTTCTTTATCTTTATCCCCTGCCAATTTCCTGGTAACCCCAGCAAGCCACTAAAGCTTCCTTCTCAAAAATGGTCTATCACATCACAACTACCAAATCAAATGTCACTTTTTTCTTCTTAATCTCCAACTTCCATTATTAATTCTTCTTATTTTTATAATAGCAATTATTCAATCCCTATGAAGAGTTACATAGCTATTACTTCTAATCCCCACACCAAACCTATGTAAATGAAATTATCACTAGTTTATGGATGAAAGAACTGACACTCAGATAACTGATTCAAAGACAGACAGCTTGTTAGTAGCTAGCCTATTTGAAACAGACTGTCAAGGGTCAAAACTTCTATTGGTTAGAAAGACATTCATTTTGTTATGTTTACTCTCTAACTACATGTCTTGGACTTCCATCCCACTCCCTTTCAATTCTCTTATTTATGCCACAGCTTTTAAAACATGTAAGATGGTTTAATACAGGAAAAAGGATATGGGTTATAGAGTCAGACCTACCTGGGTTTGATTCCAGCTATGCCAGCTATAAATACACACACACACACACACACACACACACACACACACAGAGACATACTCCCTCTCTTCCATTCAGATGCATATTTTCACACACACTCACCTCTACACTCACTATCACACATACTCACTTACATCAATACTCATGAAGATTTACACACCAACACACATTTTCATAGTTCACACAAATAGGTCTTCATTATGACTCTTCACACACAGATACTTCTAACTTTACCAAACACATACCCACACAAAGTCACACATAGTCATTAATTATTCAAACTCACTCTGACATGGATAATTTATCCTTATCTAAGTCATCTTGTTATGACTCCCTCTTACCCCTGCCTCCCGCTTTATAGTCCCCTTACCTACATCAGAAGAGGGATCTTTCACAGAAACATGATTCACGGAGAAACATGCCTGCTTCAATAGTTTCAGTCTTGAGCTGCCTAACCTAGAGTGAGAGATATAAAATGCAAACACTAGTGGGGACTTAATTCCAGTGATCATCACACTGTAGTCTATGGATCTAATCCTACCCACCAACTGCTTTTATAAATAAGGATTTATTGAGACACAGCCATTCCCATTTGTTTACACACCCTCAATGGCTGCTTTTATGGAACAGAATTGAATAGATTATATTTGAAGCCTAAACTATTTGCTCTGGTCCACTACCAAAAATGTTTCCCAACTCCTGCTTTAAGCCTCACCAAACTTAGAATAACCTTGAATTTACTATTCACAGGGGCCCCAGAAGAGAAGGCAGTTTTCCCAGTGTCACAGAGGAAATGAGGTAAGGAAGTCTAGAAACAAGTCCTCTTGCCTGTCATTTCACAAATACATCCACAAGGCCACAACACTTCTGCAGAAACATTTTGGTCTGTTGTCCCCGACTCTGTTCTCAGGAAATAGAGAATTCCAAATAAAACCCCTAAAGAGTGACCAAATGATGAAGGCAATTCATCATCATTTCTCATCAGTGAACTCTGTGTCTTTCCCACCTCCTTTGTCCCCACACTCAGTCAGACCCCACAGTTCATACCCCTGGGCAGAAGGGCCCACAGGAGCACCAGGCTCCGCTGGTCAGTACCAACCTACACCTCTCCTCACTCCAACGCACCCGTCACTCATCAGGAACTGCCAGCTGCAGCCATGCCCCTGCCTTGATCTCAGGGTATTTCCATACCACAGGCTGTGTGCTGTGGTTGGGGACCAAGCTGGAGGAGGAACCAAGGATAAATTATTCTTTCTGTCTTCAGGGACCATGGACTTAACCATGTGACTTTCTTCTCCCCTGGGATCTCCTCTGTCGTCTATGACACAATTGTAAAGCTCTTAACTCTTTCTCTGCGTGGACTCTGGGAGTCCACTGTGAGAATCCTGCTTAAGAAGCTCCATGTGCTTGGGAAAGAGGATTTAATGGGAGAACGGATTCATCAGGGACTGGCCAGGGCGGAGGAGGCAGAGGGTGGGAACAGGGTTAAGAACCTGCAGCAAGGACCCAAGTCTTGCTCCATATAATCCTCTTCAATCCTGACTTCCAGGACACACAGAAGCACTGTAGGAACTAGAATCCTATAGATTCTCTCTTACATTCTTTTATTCATTTTCCACCCATTCAACCAACCCGACTTACATGCTAACTGAATTGACAGCACCCTAATATGATGTTGAACAAAATCAAGTCCATTTAAAATGCATTTATTTTGTCTATAGATCTAATGCTTTGATTCTATCACCCAGTGATGATCATAGAACATTTTCTTTGATAATCTGTCAAGATTTTGTCTTCTCTACTTTTGGATATTTATATATTTGAGGTCATGCTGTGCATTTGGTATGCTCTTTAATTTCATAATATAGGAATTTTTCATGGTAATAAATATTCTGTAAAACACATAGCTCTTTTGTATTTTCCCCATTTCAAGAAATTGTGCTTTATTTAAAATAAATTGAAATTGTGTATGTTCGAGGTATATAATACGTTATGGGGTGTATACAGACAATAAAATGGTTACTATGCTGACATAGCCACCATCTCACATAGTTACCCATTTTTTGTTTCTTTATGTGGCAAGGGCATCTAAAATCTATTCATTTATCAGGAATCCCAAATACAATGCAATTGTATTACTACATAACTCCCTTAAGGCAACCCTAGTCTAGCAAAATACCACATACATAGTTATTACTCTATAAATATTTCTTGGAAAAGAAAAGAAGATGACTAAATATTTTCATATTGGTGAAATAACACCATATGTACTGATCCCATATTGTCAAACATTTATATAGCCTTCATTGTTCTCTATTAAATATTTTTTTGAAATGCTTACATTGAACTAAATAACATGGCCATCACACTTATACTCATTTCTTAATAATTTTGAAATGTACGATTGCATCATGCACATTATGTGAGGTCCCCCCAGATACCCTCCCTCCTCCCACATCCTTCCTCCCCTCCCTTCTCTCTCTTTTCCCTTCTACTTTCTGGACTATAATTTTGTTTTGCCATTCATATGAATGCGTGGGTGATTATATATTGATTTCATAGTAGTATTGAGTACTTTGGATACTTTTTCCCCCCATTCTTGAGATACTTTACTAAGAAGAATATGTTCCAGCTCCATCCAGGCAAACATAAAAGATGTCTCCATCTTTTCATGGCTGCATAGTATTCCATGGTATACATATACCATAATTTGTTAATCAATTCATGGGTGGATGGGCACTTGGGCTGGTTCCATGTCTGAGCTATTATGAATTGGGCTACAATAAAACATTCTGGTGCAAATGTCTTTGTTGTAAAATAGTTTTTGATCTTCTGGGTATATATTCCTAGTAGAGGAATTGCAGGATCAAACAGTAGGTCTACTTTTAGTTCCTTGAGTGTTCTCCAAACTTTTTTCCAAAAATGTCATATTAGCTTACATTCCCATCAGCAGTATGGAAATGTTCCCTTCTCTCCACATCCAAGTTAATGTCTATAGTTTTGGGATTTTCTGATGTGGGCTAATCTTACTGGAATTAGATGATATTTTAAAGTGGTTTTGATTTGCATTTCTCTGATGATTAAGGGTGATGAGCATTTTTCATGTGTTTATTGGGCCATGTGCCTCTCTTCATCAGAAAAGTTTCTGTTCAAGTCTCTTGCCCACATAGAAATAGGGTTATTTGTTCTTTTTTTATTGGTTAGTTTGAGTTCTCTGTGGATTCTAATTATCAGACCTTTATCGGAAGCATAACCTGCAAAAATCTCCCATTCTGCAGGTTGTCCGTTTGTTTTACTTACTGTGCTCTTGGTTGTGCAAAAGCTTTTTAGTTTGATCAGATTGAAGTAATGGATTTTTGGTGTTGCCTCAATTGCCCAGGAGATCCTCCTTATAAAATATTCTCCCAGGCCAATTTCTTCAAGTGTTTTCCCTGCACTCTCTTCTAGTATTTTTATAGTTTCATGTCTTAATTTAAAATTTTTATCCAGTGAGAATCAATTTTTGTTAATGGTGAAAGGTAGGGGTCCAGTTTCAGTCTTCTACAGATTGCCAGCCAGTTCACCCAGCACCATTTGTTAAATAGGGAGTCTTTCCACCACTGAATATTTTTGATAGGCTTGCAGAAGAACAAATGGTGGTAAGTAGTTGGGTTCATCTCTTGGTTCTCTATTCTGTTCCATAAATCCACCTCTCTGTTTTTGTGCCAGTACCATGATGTTTTGATCACTATAGATTTATAGTATAGCCTGAAGTCTGGTAACATGATACCTCCTGATTTGTTCTTATTTCTGAGTAATGTATTTGCTATTTGAGGTTTTTTCTGATTCCATTAAATATATGCTTTGATGAACATATTTTTATATAAAGTTTTATGGGTATTCTTTCTGTATATTTCCTTTTGGTTATGTTCAGTTGTCCTGCATAAACAAATATACAAAAAAAAGCCACTTTGGGATGTGACTGTTAAATATTTCATATTAAAAGAAAAGATTATTATAGCAATTATTTCCATTTCCATAAAATGTAGTACATTTTATTATTGATGAAAATTTTTATATTTTAACAATTTTTTTTTGCAAAGAAGTCAACTTTTTCTTTTTTTTCCAGATTAATATGAGAGTACAAATGATTAAGTTCCAATGTTTGCACATGTTAAGTAAGGTCTCTATCGTAATTGTGCCCCTCACCCAGGAGGTATGCTATATACCCTCACATTGTGCCCATTAGGTGCGAGCACACTAATCCCCTTCCCTCCTTCTCTCTCTCCCTTTTCTTTTCCTCTCTCCCCCCAACTTGAATTAAATTGAATTTTTCTCTTGTGTGGGCCTATATCAGTTCATCTCCTGGCTTCATGTTAGTATTGAATACATTGGATACTTGCTTTTCCATTCTTGTGATACTTTACTAATGAGAGTGTTTCAAATGTTTTCAGTCAGAACCTTCTCTGTACTAGGTGCTTTAATATAGAAGTGACAACAGGTGACTTTGTGAGATTTATGGCAGAAAGTGATAAAAAGACAATAAAGAAAAATTGAAGCGCAAAACATCCTACTTAAGTGTTTTTGTCCATTGTTATTTCAGTGTTACTTACATAGAACTTGTGGGAGTCCTTGATATTTTAATGCTATGAACCCATTGGGTATTTATTTCTCCTTTACTCCTGAGCCATATTTTTACCAGATTTAGATATCGGTGTTGGCAGTATTACTCTTTCAACATGAGAAAAATATTGGACCCCTTCCTTCTGGCCTCCAGTTTTCAAAGAGAAGTACAATGGCATCTAAAATGACTTTTCCCTAACAGGAATATGTCACTTCTCTTACCAAATTTGAGGTTTTCTTTTTGTTTTCACTTTCCTTACGTTTTGTTATAAAATGTTTTGGCATGAATTTCCTTTGGTTGAAAGTAAGTCACCTTCACTTTGGTTGAAAGTGACTCAATCTGAGAGTCATTCAGCTTCTTGAACCAGTAGGTTGATATTTTCACCGAATTTGGGAAGTTTTTGACTATTATTTCAATAATTTCAGCCCACATTTTTGCTCTCCTTCTGAGTTATGAAGCTGAGTGTGGTATTCTCCGTGTGAAGAGGCTGAGGCTCTCCTCATTTTCTTTCTTCACTGTATTTCTCTGTTGTTCAGATTGGGTAATATCTGTTTTCTACCTTCAAGTTCACTAATTTCCTCTGTCACAGTACTTCTATCACGCCTATTTGGTGAAGGCTTTTTTTCAGTTATTCTATTTTTTATTTCTGTAAAATTATTTCTCCGGTACATTTTTATATCTTCTGTTTCTGTGGTAAAATTTTCTATTTTTTACTTTATTATAGAAAATGCTTTTTAAATAAAAGCTTAAAAAGAAATCCTAATTTTAATCAATTTGACTATAAGACACTCACAAGCCTTTTTATAATCTGGTTTTTCTTCTTGTTTAATTTTCGATTAATACGTCGTATTTATGGTTGGATTACCTTGTTCCATTTGTAAGGTGTAGTCCAAGTTGTAGTTTATAATGGCTGCTTTAACATCTTGGCAGATAATTCTAGCATCTAACTCATCTCTAGGATTGTATTTGTTGACCATCTTTTCTCATCCAAGTTATAATTATTTTAGTATGGTTAATGATTTTTATTGCATCCTGGGAGAACTGGGTATTCTGTTGTGAAACTCTGGGTTCTATTTCATATTCTATGCAGCAGGCAGCCACTCTACTTAGATGTGGCACATAGATGACTTCCTGCTAGGATTACAGATACTCCTTAGTAAAGAGGAGTGCTGATTCACAGCATTTCATTGCACATAGGTGGAAGGGAAGGCTTTCTTCATCCATCCCTCCGATACCTTCCTAGCAAAAGTGGAACATTGGCTCAGTGCTGGTGTGGCTTACTCTTCATTGGTCTCTGTCAGTAGCACAGAAAAGGGATGTGCAGTGCTGAATCACAGTATCCCATTGTTTCAGGGAGATGGCAGAAACAAAGCCCTTCACTTGGCACTGTGGATGCTAGATTAGACTGGTGGGGGTGGTGCTTAGAGCTCTGAACAGACCTGCCTATCTCTGCCTCTCACTGCCTCCTTGATGCTAAACAGATGGAAGTGAGCTCCCCCCTGAGCCCCTGAGACAATTAGGAATAGAAATGGAGCACAGAATAATCCCACATTCCACCAGCTCCTTGATGCTGGGTGGGAAGTGGAGGTTCAGCTTTTTGCTGGGCACAGCTGAAACATGAAAGTGATGGGAAAGCGTAGTGCCAGTGAGCATGAGCTTTTTTGTTTAGTGTCTTTAATACAGGATGCAAGCAAAGCCTCAGCTCTTTGTGCAGCCCAGGTGACACCACCCTGTAGGGGAATCTGAATGTCATTACCCATCTGTTTACAGCACACTGCTGGACCAGAGTCACAAATGTGAGCTATCCCCATAGAATGAAACATTCTGTCTGGAGATGACAGAGGGAAGACTCTGAGCATGAGGACCCTCTTTAACTGTTAGTGTGCCAGGGAACACTTAGGCCTCCAGAGAAGGCACCAAATTTGACTACTGTAAACATCTGACCCATTTAAGTGTCATTCATCCCTCCTGTCATGATCTTTATACCTCCCATACTATAGCTCTCATTTTTGTGGAATTCTATTGGCCTTCAGTGTACTGAATCGTGAGGGTACACAAATAAGAGAAAGACCATTCTCAGGCCTCTGAAAGAATGTGATGAACTAGGAGACACACTCTGGTAATCAGATGTGCTCATGTCTACAAGTTAGACGCTGAGATGACTAGACACCTTGTGAAGGCAAAGGGAAGGAGTGACCTGTGGGATGGGACATTCAGGCAGATTCCTGGCATCCTGGAAGATTGTGAGAGTGCCCAAGTTAGGGCAGCTGGCTCAGCAACACAAATTAGGGGGACAGGACAAATCAGACTTGTCCAGGGGCCAAGAGACTTTTCTAAAGGTGCCTAGATCAGGGCTGCAGAAACCTTCCTCAGACATTTGAGAACATCACTGAAGTGACCTCAAGCTACACACACTAGTTCTTGTGACTTTACTCAGAGAATAGGCCTAATAGGCAAGCTCCTCAGTCTATGTTCTCTTTCTACCTTCTGCTCTCAAAGTATCCCATGTCCTTCAATATCTCTTTAGCTTCTTGGTCTTCTTTAGCTACTCTTTCAAGTTAGTTAAGCTTCATTTGCTTCGTCTTGATCTTTTCCTTCTATTCCTTTGTCAGCACAGTGGTGCACACATCTACCCTCACCCTCTTATGGCATTTTCATAGTTACTTCTATTTCTTCTACATCTTTCAGGATGGTGACTTTCCTCAGGGAACAATATGCTCTCCTACTGGTTTCATAGTCACAGACTCACTTGGTGATAGTTCAACTGCTCACAGCAGGCTCATCCTTACAAGCCTCTCCTATGCTCCATCCTCATGATTTTATCCTCCATACACTTTCTATCATTTCCTAAGGGCAATATAAAAAGAGAAGTGTATTTTCCTAGAAAATAAAATTTTCTCGAAATGAAATTTAATGGTACAGACAATACAACCTTGATACCGGATTTTTGATACTGGATTTCCAGGCTCTTGATCGCAAGGATTCGATGAATGAATCGACGTACCACAGGATCCACAGTAGTTAGGTTTTATTCAACAAGTGTTACAGCTCTCCACAAAGAGCCAAACCTTGCAGAGGAGGATCAGCAGTAATATAGGTTTTATACAAATGTCACAGTTCTTACAAAGAGCCAAACCTCCTTGCAGAGCAGGATATAAGTGTTACAGCTCTTGCTTTTCTGCTCTCTCTCTCCCTCAGACATCTATGGTGATCTGCCCCTTAGGCTCTCTACTCAGGGGTTTATATAGGGTAAATTGTCCAATGAGATTTCAGCTCCTGAAAATAGACCAATCAGGAGTAGGTTTTGAAAATGGACCAATCAGGGATGCACTGGAGGAATCGCCAGTGTCTTCCCCACTTGTGTCCGGTTCCTTTGGCTACTGGAGCCTTCTGTGAGGGAGGGAAGCTCCCCTCACTTGCCTACTTCCAGCCTGCTCCAGCCTGCTGGTTCCTCTGCCGGCTTCTGCCACCAAGACAGAGGTGGCAGGTCCCCCAGCCCCACTAGGCTGAGCTGGCTGGGCGGCCACTTGTCCGATATCAACCTGATAGGCAAGGTAATAAATGAACATTTGTACTTAGTACTACATGCTAGGCACTGAATAAACGCAAAGATGCAGACAATCATTTGTGTGTCTCCATCCCTTAGATCTCTACCTGTGCTCTGCACCAAGCTCATCTATTCCAAATAAATTGTTAGGTTCAGTAACAAGCAGAAAAGTGTGTGAGAAAGACTGGAACTCACAATTTAGACCTGAGAATAAAAAATACTCCTTTTATGGAGCAATTATTTTTCTTTGAGGTAATAATAAGTTCTTGCACAGAAAGTTGTCTGCAATTCTTCTAGAATCTGAAGCACTTTAACTTTTTATTCTGTCCTCACCAGCAGCCCTTAGTGTCTGGGCCCACTTGCCTTCTTTTCATGTTATCAGCTGGCTCTTCACTATGTAGAGACCAGTCACCAATTGGCAAGCTCCTCAGACAGTGCAACTGTATCTCAACTTCTCAGCCTCCAGCTGGCCCAGATGCTGTGTGCACAGCACCATAAGTCATTCACAGAATTTTAGCTTTATGGCCTAAAGAGACATTAATAGGGAAGCAAATGCCAAAATGTTGGAGTTTCAACTGCAAAGAATTATAAAACATTTGTAGTATCATCTACTCTCTCTCTTCTGAGGTAAAGGGGATTGGCCATGGTCACCTGCTCAAGGCCTGCCTTTGTTTAACTTGCCCCCCAACTCTAGTCAGAAGAGCTCATCAATATACATTAGTCCAGGAAGTTCTCATTCCTTAGACCTATTTAACAGATTTTAAATTATGGGTAGTTAATTGAGAAAAGATGAATCTCAGCTGTCCTTTAAATAGCTGGGAACAGATTATTAAGCCTCAAATTCCTGTTCTAGAGCATAATACCATTCTGAAATAACATCTCTTCCTTGTTTATTCCATAATGACATTTTTATACAATGACTTTCATTAAGCACATAATGAAAATGCTTGCTTTCTGGATCCAATTTCACTGTGATGGCAATGCATCAATGTATCAGTTTCTCTTACTTAAGTAGGTATTGCATAAGAATATCAAATTTATTTTGTGAAGTCATTCAAGCTTGGTTCTGAGTAACACCTAATAATCACAAGAAGCTTACTTGGCAGGGCTGCCTTTGCTAAGATTCTGTCTGGCCTCCCTTCATCTACATGACTAGAGGTTTCATACTGTTTGAGGGAAGAGAGGCCTTGTGATGACTATGCCCATCTACAAATAGGAAGTCAAGTCCATCACTCTGAGTTCTCATGTTATGGCTTCTGTAAATGGCTTCATGAAGATGTTTGATTTTCAGTCACGATAGCCATCTACACGGTTTTAGTCATCTACACAGTTTAAATCATTACTTTGGGTAACAGGGCCAGAATCATAGGTATACAACCTTTGATTTGGGGGGAAAATCATGCAAATGAGTTGCTCTGTTATCATTTTCTATTGTTCCGTGTTCTACCTCCTCTATCCTTCAACAGAATGCTGGGTAAAGAGTAATTGCCTGATATAGTGTTTAAACAGAAATTTAAAACATAACAAATAATTTAATTTTTATGAAAAAGGAATGAGAGAACACTTGTTATTTGTATAACAGACTGATTTTATTTCATAATGCCCTTCAAAATTTTAATTTCTGAGGATAATGAAAGGAGTCCATAGGACTAAAAGGTCTGGTACTTTATTCAGTTTTGGAGGAATGAGGCGAAACTGGACCTGTAAATGCCATCTTTTGGACAGTATTGAAACTGTAGCAGCAATGGTATCAGACATTGTAAACTTTTAAATTTATTCATTTATTATGTGGCTTTTTTTTTGGTTATGTGTTGGATTTTAAGACAGATGAGTGAATTGCTACACTGGACTTTCATGAAAGTTATGCTCAAGTCATAGGGACAGATGATAAATGAGTAATAAAAAATAATTATATACTGTGATAAGGGATAGGAAAAGAAGCAAAATATTTGAATTATGTGGTTCAGGATCTAGTCAAGACAGGTAGATTAAAAAGCATCTCCTTGGGAGGTGGCACTTGTTGAGACTTGGAGGATGAGGAGAGGGACTCAAAATGCCCTACAGAGGAATCGTTGGAGAAGTGAGATGAGTGAGAGCAAAGGCTGAAGACAGATGACGGGTTGGTATGTTTGAAAATAAAAGACTAAGAAGGGCAGGAGAGATGGAGAGAGGAATCAATATACCAGTGCAGGTTTGTTCACAACCCAGACTATACTACTTACAAAGAATAGGAAATATATTGCTAATACACCCAACAGCATGGGTGAAGGTGAAACATTAGAGTAAGCAAAAGATAACAGATTCAAATTAATATGTCACTGATTCTTCTTTCTTTCTTTCTTTCTTTCTTTCTTTCTTTCTTTCTTTCTTTCTTTCTTTCTTTATTTCAAGACAGAGTCTCACTATATCAATATCTATATCACCATATGGTGACCTCAGTAGAGTCCTGTGCCGTCACTGCTCACAGCAACCTCAAACTCGTGGGCTTAAGCCATTCTCTTGCTTCAGCCTCCCAAGTAGCTGGGAATACAGGTGCCCACCACAACGTCTGGGTATTTTTTTGTTGTGGTTATCATTGCTGTTTAGCTGACTTGGGATGGGTTAAAACTTGCCACCCTCAGTGTAGGTGGCTGGTACCATAACCAGTGTGGTAGAGGTGCCAAACCTATTTATATATATTTCTAAATTCATCAAAATCAGTGTATAGTGAAAAATATCAGATCAAGATTTCTTGGTTGTGGAGGGGAGCTAATTGACTACAAAGGGGCAAGATAAACGTTTGTGAAGTAATGGAAATAGTCTGCATCTTGATTGAGAAGCTGCTGACTGCATAGATATTAGAACACATCAAGCTATGTTCCAAATTCAGACATTTTATTCTTGCAAGTTATACAATAATAAAGCTAATTTTAAAAAGAGAAAGAAAGAATCTCACATTGTTTAACCTATTTGTTTGTAAAGGGATTATAGTCCCTTCAACCCTGAAATTTGGGAGGAATAAAAATTCTCCTTCAGAACATCTACTTTATCTTAGGGCATTTTCAGACTCTGGTAATCTATTTCTTCCGGGAGAAGAAAATTGTTTTGGGCTGCTCTCAAAGAGCTTTTATCTAATGTTGATTTTAGTACCACAAGACTCTGAATTCTAACACCTTCTTTACCATTGGCTTAGGTTGAAAAGAGCAGTGAGGAAGTTATCAAGTTGAGTATACTGATATGAAAGGAAACATCCCTTTATGTATACAGCTATGATTTAATTTTTAAAAATAGCTTAAAATCGTAATTCTAAAGAAAATTATTACTATTAAAATGTTATTAAAATTTCTAGCAACAGGAGGTGCCTGGGGCTCAAAAGGGTATGGTGCCAGTCCCATATGCCAGAGTTGGCAGGTTCAAAACCAGCCCCGGCCAAGAAAAAAAAAAATTTCTAGCAACATTCCCACCACCTTAAACCATATAATATAATATCTTTAGATGAACTTTCTTCTTCACTCTTTTCTAAAAATCTTTTATTTTTTTTCTAAAATTCAAGAATCAGCAAATTTTGGAGAAGAGAGACCCAAACTTCAGCCTTCCTGGTCAGCTGTTAGCAGTTTCAAGAGCTGTGGTCTGGCAGCCCTTGTACTACTAAATGTTCTGGCTTTCCTGGACCTTCATCTCCTCCCTTGTCCTCTCAGACTGCCCACTCCACCACACTCCATTTTGGTATTGAATTAACTTCTGCTCACATTCATTGTCATTTCAATTACTTTTTTCTCACACTAAAACTTCCTCAATCCAGAATAATTTTTAAAAATACACTAACAGTTCAAAAAGAAAATGAAACATCACAAGCCTCAGTACTCCAAATAGCTTTACTAGCATTTGTGTGTATTTCTGGAAGCTCTTTCTATACATATGGGTTATGCTTTAAAATTGGCATCAAATGTTATAGGTAATTGATTTTTTTATTTAATACTATATCTTGACCATTATACTCACCTTCATACTCATTGCAAGTAAAATAGAAAAATGGCACCTGATAATTGATTTGCCCATTGCCTCTTGTGGTTGCTCATAGGACAATATATATGTTTTTCTGTTGTGTTTTTATACATGGTATCATATATATTCTTGCTTCCAAGGTATAATTTACCGTCTGGATTTTCAAATGGTAAAATATATGTACTTTTAAACTATATGATGCAAATTTCTGATTTTCTTTTTTGCAAAGTCTACCCATTTATACCACTACCAACAATACAAAAATAATATTATTGCTTTATTATTACTGTGAAATTAATTGTTTGTAGATGGTGACATTCTTCTCATACATTTACTGATTTAATAGTTAAAATGCTCTTATTGTTTTCTTATGATGACAAACATAGGCCAACTAAGTTATAATCCATCACAATTCTCGGAGTCATTTTGCTCTGTGTATCGTAAAAATGCTTCCTCTTACCTCTGCACCAGTGGTTTATTGAGTTGGCTTTGTGATGAAATGTCATGGGTTGTCAAACTTGCTTCATTTACATCTCCAGACCAGTGGGGCAATGGCACTGGTGGTGATTCTGTCACATTTGGGTCAGAGTTCTTTTCCACAACATCCTTGGACAACCCTGTCCCTGATCTGTTTGGTTCTAACGCCATAGATGATGGGGTTGAGCATGGGAGGCACCAGGAGATAGAGATTAGCAAACAAGATGTGTACCATGTGGGGCACGTGATGGCCAAAACGGTGGGTGAGAAAAGAAAAAAGGGCTGGGATATATAAAGCCAAGATAACACAGATATGGGAGGCACA
>CAUYQV010186205.1:0-20205 GCA_963574575.1 Galagoides demidoff
GGGCGTTGTGGCGGGCACCTGTGGTCCCAGCTGCTTGGGAGGCGGAGGCAGGAGACTCGCTTGAGCCCAGGAGTTGGAGGTTGCTATGAGCTGTGATGCCATGGCACTCTACCCAGGGGGATAGCTTGAGGCTCCGTCTCATAAAAAAAAAAAAAAAAAAAGAAACATGGGGTGATAGCTGGGGAGGACGTTCTACCTCCCGGTGCCATCACTGAGCTACAAAACGGTGTGTAACAGCACTGAAAATATTTCTAATATAACAGTTTTATGTGACCTATAAAATGGCATTGATGTTGCCATAGAAATATTACTACCTCTAATTTCTAACTGTATTTATTAGTTTACACTGATTACCATATTAATAGATAAATAAAAAGTCAAATTTTCTCTCTGTCTTTATGCATAAATTCCTGATAAAAGCAAATTGAAGTAGAAAATGGAGACACTTATTTGTTTTTGAGGTTAAACAATTCTAAATTTTCTCATTACTTGGACTGGTAAGGAAGTTCCTATTCCCATGAGGTCACAGAATACACTCATCGCCCCTTTTTTCTGATCTCAGCATAAATTATCAGCGCGATGTGGAAGTGAGTTCTCCAGTCACAGTAAATCGTATTTGCCTGTCCTGTGGTGCTAGCCTTTCATATTGTTTGGTTCAGGGAAAATTCCTCTCAAAAGGATGTGTTTGGAATCATTCGTGTGTGCCCGAGAGACACTGCGGGCTTCTCCACCCGGCTTTCTGCCTGGGCAGCTGAGGTCCATGGACTGTGTCAAGAAGGCTCCCGGGGCCTTTTCCTCCGGCTGGGTTAAAGCCAGGTTGCTTCCCATCAAGGATCGGTAGAGGGGACAGCACAGAGTGAGGTCGCCACGTGTGTTACTGCAGCTCCCTCTCAGCTTGTCTGTGTGGGGATGTCCGTTACCTTCCAGAGACGTTTCTGATCCAATGCAGATGACCCCGTGTAATACCCTCTGCTTTCTCTAGTTCTACAAACTCCCCCTTTGTCCTTAATTCCCACTAGCTATGCACTGAATATCCTCCAAACTTAATGGTGCAAAACTCCTGTGGGTCAGGCAGCACCTGTGGCTCAAGGAGTAGGGTGCCAGTCCTACTGGAGGTGGCGAGTTCAAACCTGGCCCTGGCCAAAAACTGCAACAATAACAAAAAAAACAACTCCCGTGGGTCATCAGTGTGGCCATGATAGAGCAGGGTCACATGGTGTCTGGGGCACAACGCCCAAGGTCTCTCATTATCTGGAAACTTTATTCACTGCCGTCTCAGTGTTCGATGTGCTCTGTCAGCTCGAATTTTAGCTTTAATCTGTAAGCCTTCATGAAAAATTCCAAATAGCCCAGACTGGATTCAGAATTTCAGCACCCTGGTTGAGAAACAGAGAGGGGCAGACACATCAGCACAGAGAGAGATGAGTGACACGGACAGAAGTTGGACAACTGGACGGGAGAGTGACCACCTGAATCACGGAGCTTCCCAAGTCACTTCTTTCCTGCTCTGATCTTGAGACCATGCTCTGTCTAGTTTTAAGAGGAAAAATAGATTCTAACTCTTAGTTGGGGAGTGGGAAGATTCTGGAAGTACATTGAAGACCTCCAGATATTGGTGTGAGCATTTGGGGGAAACCTCATTGCCACAGGCCTGGGTGGTATTTGCCTGTGCTACTTGTAATAGTTTACAAACTTTGCTAATAAACCCTCTTTGAACCAAATTTTGCTCATTCAGGGTGTTTTCTGTTGGAATTCTGAACAATAAAATAGAGCAGAGAAGTACTGTTTGAAAGAAAAGCTGTTTTCAGCATATTGAAACAATCATATTTCTAATGTACATGTTAATCTGTAACCCTCTCAGTTAGTACTTTGAGTGGATAGAAAGCACATACAACCAAAATAATATATATTTCTTATTCAATCCATGAAATTGTCCCTGAGGAACAATTTGAGGAAAACTATTGTTGCCACTTTGCAATTTCTGCCGTTTAATAGAAAAAAAATTAGACAAAGTTATATGCATTTCTAGATGATGTGGTCAAACATTTCTAAAGCCTAATGTGAAATTCTAAAAATGCCTGCAAAAATTAAGTGAGAATTTTGTAAGATACAACAATACCACAAATAGATGTATGTAGTATGTGTGAAGTAAGGAACAGTACATCAGAGATACATCTGAATTCCTAATTAGTTAACAATGAAGGAATAAAAAAATATAATGTACTATATAGACAAAATAAAATGCCATTTGCTTCTAAAAATAAGGAAATTTTGTCATTTGTACCTTGAGTAAAAAGGGAGGACCTTATGATAAATGAAGTAAGCCAGGCACAGACAGGTAGATACCATATGATGTCGCTGATCCCGTGTGGGATCTAAAGACCCGACTCAGAGCAGAGAGTGAAGTGAGGGGTCCAGAGGCGGAGGGTGGGGTGCTGGGAAAGGACTGCTCAGAAACACAGTTTCAGTTACACGGGAGAATTATGTTCAAAAGATCAACTGTACATCGTGGGGGACTGCAGTTAATTACAAAACTATATTTTATACTTGAAAGTTGCTAAGAAAGCTCTAACTTCAGAATGATACAATTCATCTATGTAACAACAACAAGTATACCCCATTATTTTTTTGAAAGTAAAAAATAAGAGTACATTATAAGTGTGGTTAATAAATACAGAATGGTAAGCAGGTGAGGTAATTATTAAAGATTGTATTTTAGCCATTTCACAATGAGTATGTGCACATCTATATCAAAGCATCATGTTACACAACAGATGTCTAATTCTGCTTGTCAATTAAAAATTTTTTAAAGTTAAAGTGTTAAAAAGTAATTTTGTCTAATTTACAATAGCCATTTAAAAATGAAATTAGTAAACACTATTTTTGTGGCAGGCTGGTTGCTGCAGTGATATGTGGTTTCCTTTTTTTATACATACTTTACAATGTGATGTAGATTTTTCAATGAGAGCACCTGCCATGGTTTCCACTGTGTCCCCACCCGGTTAGTCCCTTCTGACTGTGCGAGTCTCACTCAGCCCCCAGGATGAAACTGACATTAGCTGGTTAAACTTGCAGACATTGAGAAGCTGTCTGTGCTCACATTTCTTCCCTCTGAACACAGAATTATTCATAAGTAAAAAATCAAAGCAACCTTAGGCTAGCCTGTAGGAGGTTGAGAAATGACACCCTAGCTCACTGCTACCCAAGGTCCAGAACAGAGCAGGTGAGCCAAGGGGCGGCTGATGCCAGATAATGAGACAGAGGCACTGGCACCAGAGGGGAAGCTGAACCCCGTGCAATCACTGCTTAGGAGTCGTGACCTGATCAAAAGCTAACTTTTTTTAATCAGTTGAATCTTAGGGATTTTTGTTAATCAGTAACTAATACATAACTAACGCATCATTCATAAATATTTCAAAGTATATGGTATTTAGCATTATATTTAACAGAAATATCTACATGATCATAATCCATATACGTACATATTAAACATCAAATATCCATTATAATTCCTGTTGTGTGTATAAGGTGTGTGTATGCACACCCATTTAAGGTAAGGCCTATTTCAGGAGTGTTTACATTGTCAAAGATCTTGAATTAATTTGAATTTCTATCGCATAAGCTATAGATTAGGAAATTGAAATAGATGTGTAACAAAATTATCTGAAGCTATTTAAACTAAATATTTATTCATAATTGAGCTATGACTAAATCACCTATGTTTATGCATAATTTGGTGAACTGGAGTAATACTTGAATATATAAAAATTGGTTAATATTTGTTATAATTGAGGATCATGATGAGAATGTTGGTGTCTGGGTGTCAGTTTAGCAAAATATCCTCACTATTTCATTAGTTATAACAAGCTACCTCTGTAAAATTAAAATTAACAATACATGCAATTAATAGGCAGGATATTAAATGCAGATAATAAATGATCAATATAAAACATTATGAGATATAACTCAAATAAACCAAGTGGTAATGGAAAACATCATGTTGTATAAAGACAAATTTAATATAGAGAGGACACTTCCCCAGCCGTATAAAGGGAGGGGAGCAGGTCTTTCACAAAAACATGGATGGAACAAAAAGATCTACATATCTCACTCTGTTATGACAATTCCTTGAAAAATTGGGTATAAGTTTCCCCAGAATCGGAAATATGAAGGCTGCATGGTCAGCTTGTAAAGTGGATGACTCTGGCCCCACATCTCTGGGTCCTAACACTGACTTTCACACCTGCTAAGTAGCTCCAGTTCACATATAACGGTTCTTTGAATACGGCTCTCTTGATTCTTCTGAACGAACACAAAAAATGCAAAGAAACAAAGCAAAAATGGGTAAAATCTAGTTCCAAGCTTTTAGAGAGTGTAACATTTAAAGATGAATGGAGCAAAACTTGTAAATTATGTTATTTAAGAAATTAGGATTAAAAATTAACCAAATTTATTTGTGATAAAATTAACTGGTAAAATTACTATTCTGATTTTGTTACAGTTTCTTTTTTTCAAGTTCTGGTAAGATTTATTTTTAGTTAATGATACTTATTAATTATATGACATGAAATTTCCTCCAAGCTTTTGCCAGTTGGTACATGGATAAGAAAGCAAGATCAGATGTGTTGAAAAGTTATTAATTTGGAATCAGAAAGTGCGTGTTTATCTGCATAATCACAAATAAGTTTAGTATATAAAGGTAGAAACTTCCCTTTCTACAAGTGTGTAATAAGCTGCTTAGACAGTAACAGTGGAGGGTTAATAAAATTTTGCTGCCTTACTTAATGGGAAAGAGATAAAAATTGAAGTTTGGTAATGTAATTCCTCTGCTCTGTCTTCTGAGTCTCTGTGCTGAGTGCTGAGGACATCCAAGGACAGCTTTGATCACTTCAGTGGAGCAGAGCTCTCTACCCCAGTCTCCATTGGTCAAATCTCTTATTAGAAATGGCCCAATTATTATAAATCATTATTCCTGTGCATGCACTACCAGGAAGGAAGAATGACAATCTGTTCAAAGTAGCACAAAGCTCAATCATTTCCCAAATTGGAATGTGACAACATATGGTTTTGCCAGTGAATTCTGGCTAATGTGTGTGCTTCCAACCCTTGCTTATGATACGCTAAGATTGTTCATAGCCCTAGAAACTTTTAAAAGTGATGGTAAAATTATACAAACCTTATTTTTTCCAAGTCGAAGTACTTCACTTAAAGTCTAAGGTAATGAGCTTATTATTTTCTAATTTTCAAGTAATCTTAACAAATATAAGATTCTCACCACATATTCTCTGCTTTTTAATATATTGCCAATGAAATTTTTATACTCTAGGAATTATGCCCATGTGTTATATGATTATTAAAGTAATGAATTCATATGAATATACTTGCTCTACCAAACAAATTTGTCTGTAGGGTTTTCTTGAGATCATGTTATCTGTTTATAAATTCTCCTTTTTAATTTCAGAATATTACAAAAGTTTTGGTTACTTGGATTTCTTTTGTAGTGTTTGAGGCAGGGTTGGAAGTGTGCCCATCAGCCCGGATTGTCCTTGGTACTCTGTAGATATGTTTACCCCAGCCCTTTCTCACTCCTCTCACCTGCTAGGTTTCCACTGAGATTCACATCCATCTGTGCACACGAGTGCTTGGCCACTTAGTTTCAACATAATAATAAATATAAAGGGTGTTTGTTTTCCCATTTTGCAAAACTTCCCTCAGGACAATGGTCACCAGTTCCAAGCAGAATGTTGCAAAAAGGATAAGGTCACTTCCTTCCTGACTCAGTAGCAGCCCGTGGTGCATAGAAACTCCACATTTTGTTAGGCCACTTGGGAATTGGTTGGCACTTGTGCTGAGTCCACGTCTTTGTGATTAGGAATTGTGCTGCAATCCACACTTGAGTGAAAGTGTCTTTTTGATAAAATGACTTATTTCCTTAGAGCAAATGCCTAGTAATGGGATTTTTGGAACAAACGCTAGGTCTACCTACAGGAATCTCCATACTGTTTTCCACAGAGGTTGTGCTATTTTTAGTCCCACGACAGTGTAGAGAGGTCCTTCTCTCTGTGCCCATGCCAGCACACATCACTCAGTGACTTTTTAATAAAAGACATTCTCCTGGGGGGAGGTGACACTTCATTATGGTTTTGATTTGCATTCACCCGATGCTTAGTCATCTTGAGCACTTTTTTCATGTTTATTAGCCAGGAGTCTCTTTTTGGGGAAAGCTTTGGTTCACATCTTTTGTTCATTTTTAGTGGGGATGTCTGATTTTTTCTTGCAGGCCTGATTGAGTTCTTTGTATATACTGGGTATAATGGGTATTATCCCATTATCAGATGTATAGCATCCAAATATTTAGTCCAATTCTGTAGGTTGTCTCTTTGCTCTGTTGATTGTTTCCTGGGCTGTGGCAAAGCTTTTAATTTGGTTAAGTCCCATTTGTTTATTTTTGTTGTTGTTGTGATGTCCCTGGGGCCTTCTTCATATATCCTTTGCCTTGGCCTTGGCCAATAGGTGTTTCTAGAGGGGTGTTTCTAATGCTGGAGTCTTTGAGGTTTTCTAAATGAATGATCATACCATCAAAAAAAAAAAAAAAAAAGCAAAGAACCCTAGTTTTAACTTTTCCTTCTCAATTTGGATCCCCTTATTTCCCCTCTCTTGTGTGATTTCTTTGGCTAGAGCTTCTGGTCTGCTGTTGGATAGAGGTGCCAACAGTGGGGACCCTGTGTTCCTCCAGTACCGACGGGGAATGCCTTCACCTTCCCAGTCACTATGATTGGCTGTGGGTTTGTCTGACAGGAATTTTAAAATTCTGGCATATGTTCCAACTCTACCTATTTTGTTTACGAGTTTTTATCACTGAAGGGTGCTATATTTTGTCAAATACTTTTTCCACTTCAATTGAGATGATCATTTGACCTTTGTTTTTGCTTCTTTGCATGTGGTGAAAATAGAGTTAGGTATGTTGACCCATCCTCGCTTCCCGGCAATGAAGTTCACATAGTCATCGTGAATTATTACTATTTATTATTATTATTATTGATGTGCTATAATTTGGTTTGATAGAATTTTATTGACGCTTTTTGCATCTATATTCACAAAAGGCCTGTAGTTTTCTTTTTGTGGTTGTTGTTGTTGTGTCCTTTCCTAGCTATGGCATCAAAATAACACTGACTTCATAGAATGAGTTGGGGAGGATTCTCTCCTTAATGTTATGAAATAAGTTTTGCATTATGGGTACCAATTCTTCCTTGTAGGTCCGATAAAACTCAACAGTGAAACCATCTAGTCTGTGGCCTTTTTTAGTTAGAAGAATTTTTATTGCTGTTTCAATTCCATTGCCCATACTGGTTAATCTATAAGTTCCATTTCTTCCATTTATGAGATACTACACTTAGAATAATGGTCTGCAGTTCTATCCAAGTTCCTGAAAAAAAAAAAATCATTTCATCCTTTTTTAAGGCTAAGTAGTACTCCACAGTGTGTGTGTATGAACAAAATTACATGCAAATAGTTTATATAATTTCTGTAACATACTGGATTTTCATAGGTAATAGGGATTATTAAATAAAAAAAGAACATAAGTTAACAATTATTTTTACATTGTATATAATAATATAAGTAATAAAAAGTCTACCTAATTTCTTTCATAAGGGCAAGGAATCAATGAACTTTTCATTATCACAGAGTCATAATCAAAATTATACAATAGAATCAAATGGTGCATCAATGTTTATTTTTTGGTACTGTAGTTCTGTGGGATTCTGTGGGTTATTTAAATAATTTTGAAAATATGTTTAGGTTAAGAAAATGTTACAGATACAAGCATTTGGTATGTTTCATTACATGAGTGAGGAGCAGATGTGGCCAGCTGATAGTTCTCTTTAGAAACCATGTCTATGAAGTTAATTACTATCAGCTTTCAGCATTCCGAATTCTTGAAAAATCATGTACGAAGGACTTCCTCTTTATCCAAGAGAGTTCCTTTATTTGCACAGTTTATTTCAGGTGTCTGAAAATTCCAGCACACAGGCAAAATCCAGCCCACTTCCTGCTTTTATAAAATAATTTGTATTGGAACACAGACGTGTCTTTCTGCTTACCATGTTTTCTATGCCCTCATTCATATTATATGACGTCTAGTCCTTTATAATACCAGTTTGCTCGCTCCATTCTAATTTGTTGAGTCTAATTCCTCAGCTCTGCCTGCCTCGTGTTAGTACTACCCCGTCTCCACAGGGTCACATCGGTTAACCTTTGTCAGTCTCTTTCTTTGCCTACACCCCCCACCCCAAGTAACACACTTGAAATCTGTGTAACCAACTGCTCGATCCTCAAACCCAAACTTCCTTTTCATACCCTTTTATTCACACAGATTCCATTACTCAGAAGCGTGCAAAAGCGTTTAAACACATTTATTGTTCTGTTGTTTGTGTGTATCAGTCTGAACACAGCAGTGATTTATGACCAGAGTTAAGCTCTCTGGAGCTCATTTGTAAAATGCTGAGAACATTTTAATAGAACAAGGAACATAAAATATTTAATAATGTATGGCAGTAATGTAAATAGTATATCCTCTTCCCACCAGGTCTCCATTCCACCTATATCTTATTTCTCCATTGAGGGCTTATTTTTCAGGTCCTGTAAGACCAGACAGGGGACTGTGGTATTGGAGAAACCCTGCCTGCTCTGGGAAGGACCCACGGTCTGGCAAAGGAGACACAGCAGCAAACACACACCGATCCATAGAGAAGGACAAACCTGCCCCAAGCTTTGAGTGTCTGAAAAGCAACATACGCTCTAGGATGCTGGGAATGCATTAAAGTGAGCAAGAAAAAAAGAAACCATAGAGAGGCAACATTTACAGCAAAAAAGCCCACGAGGCGAGCGGAGGACGCAGCTCTCTGTGTGGAGGGAGCAGTTGGTGGATATTTGCCTGGAGATATCAAAAAGGGTCACAGTGGATGTCCCACTGACAAACTGGCAGTTGTCATCTGACACGCCTTTATGGATAGCCTCATTAGTCAGCAACTGTCCAACCTGTTTAAATTTACTATTATTAATGCCCTTTAGGAGACTAGTCTTATATACACCATCATGATGAAATGTCCAGGCTGTCATCCAGACAGATCATACACTGACTCGGAAAAGGTACATTATTGAAGCAAAACAAACATCATACAGTAAGTTTTAGGTTTCTCTCCTTCTTTCTCTCTATCATACACACACTCAAATGTAGCAGAATCTCCAGGTTCCCATCCTAACCATTCCCCTGAATAAAACTCAGTAAACTCTAGTAAATAAGTAGATTTTAATATTACTTTTGTTAAAATCTATAGGATACTTTATACCTTAAAAATCCAACTCATGACTCATGAACTCTATGTCACACTGTTCCACACCTAGCACTATTTTTGCCATGGATTATTTTAATTAATAAGTGTGTTATCATGCTCCTATCTGATCTTACTATTGCTCTATCACTTCCCTTTCTTTCTATGCAATTAATATAATAAAATACATATACTTGAAATGTAAGAATGGGGGAGGAAAGTGGATTACATGGAGGCGTGACCAATTTGATGTTATGTTTATCACTTTTGGTAACTACTAAGCATTTACACTGAACCTAGTTCATGATATTAGGCAAGGGGCCTTGTTCCCAGAATACACGGAAGATAATTCCCGCTCTTCGGTTCTAGCGGACACTGTCTTGTTCGGTTTCTGCCTTTTCTGTGGTTGCGTGTCTTGCCTTTCTCCCATTACACTGCTCGGCTTGGCCACTACATCATATTCGGCCTCGATTTCTAATTTGCTTCCCACCGCTCTTTGTGATCTGTGCGAGTCACTTAGGAAAGTTCTTTTGACAAAGACAAATCTCTCTCTACATCTCTCTACATCTCTCACATACAAAACCGTTGCATTGTTTTAGGCCATCGAGGGAAAATGGAATTTATTCTCCTATATGTTAAAAATGCTATTTCTTCCAGGCTTTCCATTCCGGTTCTTTCTCTGTTGTTCCACAGCTGGAGGCAATAAAGACTTTCTCCCATTCCAGGGACTCAGGAAAGTCGATGTTCATGACTCCTATGTCTTTGGATGTGGTTATAACACGGTTTCAGACATTGTTATCAGTCATCCCATTTAATTTCTACCAACAACTCGTTCTGTAATCCTTATTATATGTCCAATTTTAACAATGTGTAAACAGAGGGAGCAAAGAGAGTGTAACCGGCAGGCCCAGGACCACAGAAAAGCAGGCACGACCTGCCTCCAGAAGACTCTCAGATCCTTGATTTACGTGGATGCCTGTTGCACAACGAATTTTAGGCTATTTTTAATAATAAAGTCTAAACTTATAGTTTAAGACAAAGTTTAATAGAAAATAAAAAAGCAAACTAAATCATGCCTTCATGCCTTGCCATTACAAACATTTGAACTTTGTAGGGACATGAAATTAGTTTTACCATTTGCAAACTGTGACCTCAACACTGTTTATTCAGGGAATTTCTTTCTTTCATGAAAAACGAGGAGAAATACAGTTTATCTTGTAAATGTACAAAGACCAAAGGGTCTGACATAAGAAGAAGACTCATGCATTAAATTTTTTGCAGCAGTAGAACTGTAATGCTGAAGATACCTTACCCCAAATGCCAAGTGGTATACATATAATTTTTAAATATTGATGTGGATTTTACCTTAGGATAAATCATAACCTGAAAAGGATAATCAGTCTTAATCAGGATTGTTTTATACTCACAAATGTAATATAAATTAACCTAAAATGTACTCACTTTATTCACTTAGACTTTTGGTGGTAAAATTGTTTCCCGATAATTATTCTCCACATGTCTGTTATTATAAAAATGACAAATAATTAGGGGTTTTATTTGATAATATGAAAATTATCATTCTGGTTCAATTTCCTCAAGTAATTTGATTTTCTCTTGGTACACAAAATAATTCTTTATTTTTACAAAGTAAGATCTATTTCTGTTAAAAATTATACCATATCATATCCACTATGAAAAAGGGGGTCCACTGGAACTCATTGATCATAAGAAATTATAAGTAGTTTACTATGTTTATACATTGGTATCCTCTAAGTGATCTTACCAGAACTATAAATATATTACTTAACTGAAGTTTTGTTAAAGTACTGAATTTACTTTTATCTTGTTGAATGTCAAAACCTAACAGCAGTTTTGACATTCAACAGTTCCTTATTCAGTGGTGTATAGAAGCACCTAATAATATCTTTTATTTTGCACATATTTTAATAAAAGTTTCCTGTACTTAACTATGAAATGGTATTGTATTGATATGTAATTAAATATAATGAAAAACAGTACCCCAAAGTCAGCCCTTCAAAACATTAAATACTGTGCACCAATTTTAAACATATATAGTTACAGTGTACGGATTTTAAAATGTCATATAAAAGGAAGAGTTGTTTATTTAGAAGAAATTATTTATCTTGTACTCACTAGAGATAGAATGTCTGGAATTTGCAGCTGAAATATTATGCCATATAGCTTTCAAAAGATTGACTCTCTCTATCGTAGGAAATTAATGAAGGCTGGTAGCCTGAAAATATATGAGGTTTGGGTAATGAGAAGCAATTAATACAATTATTTCACTCTCCATACATTTGTTTCTGATTGTGATTATTCCCCTCAATTTGAAAATAGATTGTCATTTAATTTGTTCTGGCCTATTCACTATATTTTCTTTTTCATCATATTCATCAACATTTTTTTTTTCTTTTTTCTTTTGGAAGAATGTTTCACCTGTGCTGTCCCCTTGGTTAATACAATTTCCATAAAGCAAATGTTTCATTTGATTGAGTCTTGGCTGATTTTTAATTTTACTATTGCAGTCTCATTTATTTTTATTTATTTTTATAATTCACTTGCCTTTTCATATCACTTTATTTTTTAATCTTACTTTAATGTTTTCTGAATTTTTTATTCCATTTCATAGAAGTAACATTGTTTTAAATTCCTTAGAAGACAGAAAATATTTTTAAATGATTATTTTCCCAACAATGAATTATTTCTCATCTATTCTTCTTAAAATCAGCACAATGACCTCCCCTCTCACTGATTATACAACACTGTTGATTCGTTGTCTCATGATTACTTATTTTAGAATGAGGTGAACTCAGTCTATGACAGATGTTTATAAAGAGACAATGCACCTGCCACAGCCCACTCACAGCCTGTGGGTGTTGACCAAACTTCTGAAAGAAAGGTAAATATCCAATGTACTCAATACTATTATGAAACCAATATATAGTCGCTTACACATTCATACAAATGATAATACACAAATATAGTCCAGCAAGAAGAAGGGGAGAGGGGAGGGAGGGCATTTGGTGGGATCTCGCCCAATGTGCACAAGGCAAGGGCACATTTCAAAACAACTAAGAGTGAGTTATAAATGTCTTACCACAAAAAATGAGTAAGTGAGGTGATGGTTACATTATTCAGTTTGATTTAAGCATTCCACGTTGTATATCAAATCATTACATGGTACCCCATAAATGCATACATTTATGATTTAATAAAATTTAAATTTAAAAGAATAATAAAATAAAAAGATAAAGCAGAGAGTTGTGTGTGGGCTTAGCTCTGTTCCTCTGTGTGCTCCACGTTCAGTCAGAATAGCTCAGTGAACATTTCAGAGCCCAGGGCTATTTGCAGTTGTATTGAAAATTTTTTTTTTTTTTTACCAACTAAACTATAGCTATTTTATTGACCAATTGGAGTGAAAATATAATAAATCAGTGCCTTATTCAAGTTTGTAATACTCATTAATAATAACGTATAATACATTGTCTCAATTAGAAACCGGATAATCATTTATCATATCAATGTAAAATTCCATTTCAATCTGTAAAATATATTTAAAGTCAATTTCATAAAATTTGGAGTAATAACTCAACACTATTGTATTGGAATTTGGATCTAGATTTAGTTTTGATCACCATAAGCTGAGTCATTTTTCTTCACTTGTACCTTCATTAGAACACATTAATTATTGGGAATATGTTGCTGTAATGAAATGAAATTAGCCAATTCTCTTTCTAAGTAGAACACACACGCATGCACACACACAGATATCTGGATAGGCAAAATTTTCTTATCGTTGAACCTCTACTTGATGTAGAAATAAGAATATTGATATATGAGTGTAGGAAGCATTTTCTGGTGATTTGATAAATTACAAACAAAATATCAAAGAGAACTGACAGTTTTCTGTACGGCTTAGATCTTGGGTCTAAGCAAGAATGCAGTCAGTAAGAGTTGGATAAACGTATTCTCTAACTTCTTTGAAATTAAGAAGTTTGGTCTATTCAGGGAACAGAAATCTCTTCCTCTACCCAACCATTCTCTATCTATTCAATTTGCTGGTTCTTGGCTGTTTGAAAACAAAAAAGAAAAGGAAGATAATGTGAAAGTTTGCATCATGACATTAACTAGTCAGTCATTGATTAGTGGGCACAAAAATACACTTAGACACACAGTTATGATTTAATAAAAAAAAAATACACTTAGACAGGAGTAAGTCCTAACATTTGATACCAGAGTAAGGTGACTATAATTAACACCATTATATGTATACCTCCGTCTTTAATCTTTTGAGATAATTTAGTATTATTATTAAACCACTTTGTTGATGTTTGATTGATATATATGCATCAAGGTATAGATATTTAACTTATACAGGTTGTTATGCCTGTATAAAAGTATTGGTCCACAAAGCCATCACCGCTATCGATGTCATAAAAAAAATTTCCTCCTACTCTGTTTTGTTTCATTGTTTTTTAAAAAATTTAGATTTATATGGGGGTACTGACAATTAGGTTACATAGTTTGCTTTTTTTTTTTTTTTTTTGCAGTTTTGGCCTGGGGTGGGTTTGAACCTGCCACCTCCGGCATGTGGGGTCAGCACCCTACTCCTTTGAGCCACAGGTGCTGCCCCATAGTTTGCTTTTGTAAGGTTAAAGTCCGAGCTGTAGTTGTGTCCTTCACCCAGGAAGTGTGCACCATACTCAGACAATGTACCCAGGGGCTGAGAATGGACCGAACCTTCCTCCCCTCCCACCTGCTTGAATTAAATGGAGTTTTTCTCTCATGCGAATATGTAGTTGTTAATCCACTAGTTCCAGATTAGCACTGAGTGTGTGTAAGCCTCTTATTCCACTCCTGTGATAACTTTGCCTGGGAAAATGTTCTCCAAATCCATCCAGATTGTCACAAAAGATACAAAATATCCATGTTCTTATGGATGATCTATATTCCATGGTATACATAGTCCTTAATTTATTAATCCATTCACATGTTGGAGGCCACTTGGGAAGTCTCCACGTCTCCGTGATGATAAATTGTGCTGCTGTAAACACTCAAGTGCAAGTGTCCTTATGGTAAATTTATTTTTTCTTTTGTTTGTTTGTAATTTATCAAACCACCTAATACTGGGATTGCAGGATGAAATGGAAATTCTCCTTTTAGTTCTCTGAGGACTCTGCATACTTCTTTCCCCAGAGCTGATACTAGTTTGCAGTCTCACCAACAGTGTTCCCTTTTTCCTTCACCCACAGTCGTGTCTGTTCCTTTGGGGCCTTGGAGTGTCGGTGTTCTCACTGGGATAAGGTGCTGTTGCAAGTTGTTTAATTTGCTTTTCTCTCATTGTTTTTTTGCCATTCATCTGCTTTCATGAGAAAAGTTTCTGTTCACGTCTCTTGCCCAGGTTTTACTAGGGTAGTGTGATCCTTTCTTGTTGACTTGCTTGAGCTCTTTGTAGGTCTGGTTTTGGGCCCTTTGTTGGATTCACAGCACAGGGACATCTTCTCCCACTCTGAAGGTTGTGTCCTTGCTTTGTTGGTCATATCCTCATCTGAGCAGAAACTATTTAACATCATCATGCCCGACTTGTTTATTTTTGCTGTTGCTGTGATAGCCAGTGGGGCCTTCTTCATAAATGCCTTCCTCAGGCCAATAAAATGAAGAGCTTTTCTCACACCTTCACCTGGGACTTTCATAGTTTCACAAATTAAATTTAAATCTTTTATCCACCACTTAGTTTTTTCAGTGGTGAGAGGTGAGGGTCCAGTTTCAGCATTTTTCAGGTGGCTAATCAGTTCTCTCAACACTCCGTTGAGGAGGGATGTTTTTACCCAGTGTTTACTTTTGTTTGCTTTGTCAATGATCAAATGTCAATGTGAGGCCAGTTCCATCTCTAGAGTCTCTGCTCTATTCCATAGATCCAACTCTCCATTTATGCCAATACCATGCTGTTTTGATCACTATAGACTGGTCCGCCATTTTGTTTTTAGTTCATAGGGTTGTGTTGGTCATCTTTATTTTTCCTCATTACAATTAAAAGTGTAGAATTATTTTGTCAAGATCTTGAAGTGTGATGTTGGTATTTTATGGAGATTATATTAGATCTGTAGATAGCTTTGGGTAGCTTAGGCATTTTCACAATGCTGTTTTCCTGAGTCCTGACCATGATATACTCTTCTACCTGTTGACATCTGCTATTTTTTTCTCACTGTTTCCTAGTTTTCTCTGTAGATGGCTAAAAGGGAGAACTTCAAGTGTTCTCTGCACATATAAAAGAGAAGTACTGGCTCAGCACCAGTGGCTCAAGTGGCTAAGGCGCCAGCCACATGCACCTAAGGTGGCTGGTTCAAAGCCAGCCCGGGCCCACCAAACAACAATGACAGCTGCAACCAAAAAATAACTAGGCATTGTTGCTGTGGTCCCAGCTACTTGGGAGACTGAGGCAGGAGACTCTCTTGAGCTCAGGAGTTGGAGGTTGCGGTGAGCTGTGGTGCCATGGCACTCTACCCAGGGGGACAGCTTAAGGCTCTGTCTCAAAAAAGAAAGAAAGAAAAGAAAAGAAAAGAAAAGAGAAGTACTAGAAGTGAGAGCTGCTTCACACTTTGGAGTAACCATTAAAAAATCTGTGCATGTAACAAAATACCACATGTACTCCAGAAATATGTAAAAATATTAAACATCAATGATTTTTTAAACTAAGCTTTAGAAATGAATTATAATAATTAAGTCGTTTTGTAACTATGATGCAGGAAGCATTAGAATAAGTTCACTTATAATCTTTAAAATACTAGTAGACCTATGGACAAAAATTATGTTATGACAACTTTATAATTACACAAAGAAAGACAAATTAAAATCTGCAACAAAAGAAAAAGGGTCACATCCTTATTGTATCCTCACATAATTAAATATTATGTATCTCATAAAACCATATATATCAGGTAAATTTAATGAAATAATAAAAGTTTCAAAAGAGCACCTGTAAATGAATAATATTTTTCTGATCATTTCTTTGAATTATCGTAGCAGAACTGATATAGCTGATATCAGACCAACTCATCCTTTAAGAATAACAGTTAAATGTATAGCATACAAACATCAGTTTTTAAAGAGAGTATTTTTTTCCTGGGATATTGTAAGTTTAAGAGGCCACAATCCCCAAGAGCAGAAAGTTGCAATGAAGAGACCCTACATTTACAGCCCTTTTTTTTTTTTTTTCTCCATCAGGTATTTTTCTCCTTCAAATTTCAGGCACTGAAGGTGAACAAAAAACCTTACTGTCCAAATTATGACATTATTTTGTGTTGTGGAGACTGTATTACCATTCAGAGCACTTTCCAGTGGGCTGCAAGAGGATTTGCCCAGGTGTTAGCAAGGCAGAGGGTAGAGGGGCAGTGGGAGCACACTGTTCCCTGCTGACGCTGTTTCCACACTGAAGTCAAATGCTTTCCTGAAACTCTCCTGCAGATAGCATTTCTTGGAACCATCCCACATGTTCACTCATAAATTCGGAAGAGTTTGTGTAATTAAATATGACAGCTAAGAGTGGCTACTGCTCAAAACAAATGGGATTTCATTCTATTTTCTATTTCAGAGTGGAAGTTAGTGTACAAACAGTACTTTCTCATGTTTTCTCTGTCTCTGCCATTTTATTCATGATTATTTTGCCATATTTGGGGGGGTTGTTTTTTGGTACTGAAAATTTCTTTTATAGTGGATAAAATGATTGACACATGCTAGAAAAAAGTGAAGATGTGGTATGCACACAGGTAAGGGAAATTGAGGGAGGCCAATAATTCAGAGACATTCTAGGTCCCTTGAAAACTAACCTCACAGATATATACCTAATTTAACAGATCCATGGCTTAAACTCTACCGGAGGTATAATTTTTTTTTTCAATTTCAATAAACTGATGACTAGCTAGAGCAAAGCAATATATTATATTGAGTGGCAAAATTTTAATTTTTTTCTAAATATAACGTTTGCTTTCTTCATAAGTCATTTCCATCCCCTTGAGTTCTGGGAATTCCTGACTCACGACACATCATGTCCTGCTCTGTACAAATGGCTCTTGTTCCCGGAGTCACCCCCCTCGTCACAGAGAGGCATTGACTGGTGTTAAACAGTAAGACTTGAGAGTCCCTGTAGACAGGTACTCCATCTGGGGATACATTAGTCAGATATTCTTTAAAATGCTGTTAAAGGAAAGTACCTTGATAACCAACAGTAACAGAATGTTTCTAGTCATTTCTAAGCAATTCTCCAAAAAGACCTGGGCTATGCACCATTTATCACCAACTTCACTTAGTACTTGCGTATAGATATGACCTGTGTGATTGCTTTAGAGCAACACTGACCCTGTAAAATATTTTATAGTAAAACTAGACATTAGTATTGATCTACTGGTATTTTATTTCTTTAAAGTCTCTGTGTGTGTATCCATCTTTCATTATACATGTCCTTATAGGGCCTATCACACAATGAGCATATAATAAGTATTTTATAGTCTTAGAAGAATGTTCTTCCCATAGCTGCTACATTTAGACAATTCTATTTATATTCCCACATAAGGAGTAAAAAGATACCAGAAGAGGTAAGGACAGTTTAAGACCGTGATTTTCAACCAGTGTGCTGGGGAGACAGTGCCATGTGAGAGGCTCTTAGGGGTCCAGTGCAATTTTTTGAAGATCATCAATTAAATTATTTTTGAAAGCAGTTCAAAGCACAGTTACCATATTCTCTTTTTCACTCTACTTTTTTGAACAACATAATTTATGTGTGCCATGAAATTTTAACTACAAGTTCAAGGGTGCTGTGAGATGAAAAAGGTTGAAAAACACTGGTGTAAGAGAAAGATTATTAGAATGATAATTGTATACTTTCATAAAAAATACTGATAACTTGGAATCTTACATTTTGTAAATACAGTATTACTTCCGTAACTGACCACTTCCCTACACCAACTAATTCCTTAAGGTGAGCTAATTTTCAGAGACCAGATTCACCCCACTGACATGTATCAGTACAGTGGCCTAGTACCTTATACTGACCACTCTGAATGTTGACCAGTTGGTCACAGTCCCTTGGTGGTCAACTCACAGAGGTTCTACGTACCTGTTGAATTTATAGAACATTTAGTTTGTTTTATTGGAGTCTCACAATTCTTTTCTGACTTCTCTATTCATCGTTTTCACATCTTCGGAATAGTAAGATTGACTTGTTGCAAGAAAAACATTTCAAGAAATTTTGCAATGAGGGAAAACAACTAAAATGTATTGATTTTGTTAAAGTTGCAAATGTTTAAAAAAAAGTACTATCTGTGTTATATACAGATTTAAACACACTTATCTGTGATTACAAAATAGGTCTTCATTTCCTGCAAAATTACCAGAAATTCTAGTCACCTCTTGGAGCTCCTGCCTGGAAATATCTCAGAAGTTGCCCAGATTTTCTCACAATCCAGTATCAGCGGCGTGTTCACCAGTTGCCACCTGCCAGAAATACACGATTCTCACAAGGGCACACAGGGCACCGTCTGAAACAGAACTTTACTACTGATGTTTAGAGGCCTGAGCCCCTGCTGTTTATTTCCTCCAGCTACCTCTTCTGTGCATGTTTTGTTGACTACTTTGTGGAAACCCCAGCAGCCCATGGGGAAAGGACTTGGCCTTGTCATCTATCTTTATGAGCAAGAGTCTTCACTTACTTCCTTCCACAAAAGCAAGGGACTTGGTGTCACCTGTTGGCCTAATATACTGACATCTCCTGGTGAAACCCATCAATGTAGCTAGTGTAGGGCTCTGATAACTCCCCCAGATCATGGGGATTTCTTAATTAAATGTCTTTATTGTCACAATTTGCTGAATGGTTTCATGAATAAGAAATCCAGTGTGGCATAATTACTGTCTTCAGAGACATCATCATTTCCCTGAAGGTCACATGTGGAAGTTGGTAGGAATGATTTTTAACATTACCCATTGGCTGCGGGTAGCACCACAAGGTCCTTGAAACAATTTGAGCTCTGAGAATAATGTCACCTACCTCACACCCTCATTTGGTAGATATATTATTTAGCCTAAGAGAATCCAGTTGTTTTTAGTCATCTATTAACAACTTCAAATATGGAAATCCAAGTTCATAAGATATATTCCAATTATTTATGTCTTTCTTCAAATTGGTTATACTTCTTAGCCTTTTTGATGAGAAGAAATTCTTAACTTTGCTACCTCAGCAATACTCTGCCATTTTCTTTATCACAGAATCTACCACGTAATAAACATAATTATCTTTAATGTATGTTCTTTCAGTTTTCCTCCGACTTATTTTCACCTTTTCTTTCAGCTGCAGCTTTTATCAAGGTCCGTGACCTAACTTCCTGCTTCCTTCTTCAGTTTGTCCGGCTTTCTTCTGAGATGGACTGAAAGGTTTCTGTTTAGTTGCCCCTGTGGATAGTTTGCTCACACGACATGCTGAGGCTGTGGTGCTGCCTGCCATGTGGCCCTCCTCGCCGACTGCAGCCTTTCCCCTCTACTGGTGCTCACAGGCCCCAACTCCAGCTATGCAGGAAATTTCCTATCACACTCATGTCATTCCTAGGACATGGGTTGCAAGGGGCTCACTCTTTAGTCTTTCTAGACACATTCTGCATAAACAGCTTCAGTGATGCCCTTGAATTTCCCCAGACTGTGTCCTACAAATGAGAAGCAAGCAGCCCTGCATTGGTGTCCCCCCCTCCCCGGATTTGTTTGGCTGTTTGTATCGCTTCCAGTCCTATCTGACTGGGTTTAACATGACTGCAGTGGAGAACACAGGGCCACAGAAACAAACTGACTTCACCTCTTGCATGGAGAACAC
>CAUYQV010186209.1:0-35479 GCA_963574575.1 Galagoides demidoff
ATTACATTTTCCTTACTTCAATCACTGCATAGTTTGTCTCCTGTTTGAACCTAAGCCTTTACGTTTGTGAAATAGATTTTACCATCCTCTGAAATATGTAAGATTAAAGTTGTTATTACTTGAATGCATTAAGGAATTTACCAGTGATCTTCCCTGACAATTTTTGTGGAAATATTTTTTACAAAGAGTTAATTTATTTAATGATTATGAACATCTTTAGGTTTTTTATTTATTTTATTTTAATTTTTAGTAAGTCAGTTTGGGTACAGTATCTTTTTCCAGGAATTCTTTTTATTGTATGCAAATTTTCAAAAGTAATGGTATAACATTCTCCCTCTTTTTACTGTTAGTGAATAGTATCTATAATATCATTTTTTGTACCTTAGTATTGGTAAGATAATAGAAAAAGATATACTATGTAAACACTAAATTAAAAAGAGCTAACAATCTTTTGCTTCAACTTTTTCTGTATCTTGTTTTAAATGTGACTTTTATACATGACATATAATTAATTTCTTTTCTATACTCTGAAATCCTTTGACTTTTAACTAGTGCATATTGTTCATTTATATTCAATTATTAATTTTTGTTTTCTATTTTGCACTTACTCTTTTTCTTCACCTTCTTGCCCTCATTTGTGTTAAAATGTTTTTTACTATATAATACTATTTTTGTTACTAGTTCAAAAGTTATATAATTTTGAAAGTGATATTCTAGATATTAAAACATGCATTGCTAAAAGCTTTGCCCTCTTCTTGGATAAAACAAATGCCCTATTATGCCTTAATTTTTGCTAATTTATAGATAATATAGTCACTGTTTAATATTTTAATTATATATCTTCGACCACTAGGCATTATCACTATTATATAACTCATCTATTTTATTTTTCCACCAATTATTAGAGCTATTAAAATCTGTATTTCCCTTTACATTTCAGTTCTCTCTTCTAAGATAGTTTTCTTTGTCTTGAAGTATACCTTTAGTATTTCCTTCCTGAGCGTCTGTTGGTAATGAACACATTCAGTTTTTATTTTTATAGGTATATCTTTATTTAACCTCCTGAAAAATACCTATAGTAATTTTAGATCGACAATTCTGATTTTTAAGCACATTAGGATTATTCCGCGAGCTTCAGGCTTTCATTACAATAACTGAGAACTTAGTTATCTTGCTGCCTTATTTTGAAAATAATTTTTCTCTCCCTATTTTTCCTTTTTCTTTTCTTTTTCTGAGCAATTATCTCTGTAGCTATTACATTAGCCATACCCACAATAGGGAATATTTCCTTGGACTTTGATGATAAGTGTCTTAGATCTCAACATGGGTTTTTCATAACATTACTCTCACCATCCTTCTTTTGTTTTTTCACTTATTGTTTGGTACTACATCCTGGATAATGTCTTCTAAACTATTAGTTTGCTAGTATATTTTCTGTTGCATCCAACAGAAACCAAATAATGTCCACTGTCTACTGACAATGACCATTTAAGAAGTTCTGTTATTCTAGTTCAAATTTCTGTCACTTTTTATAATTTCCTATTCTCTTCAGGTATTTTCTACCTATCACTTACTTCTTTAAACACACTAAATTTAATTTTTTAAATATCTAGACCTGGCAATTCCAATATCTGCATCTGAAAGAGGCTGTTACTATTGCCCCGTTTGTTGTTTACCTTTTGTACTCTTTCCTTATGTGTCGATTCCTTAATCATCTCTTCCCTTAAAAAAATATTTTGTATAAGTTCTCTTTATTCAAAAAGGTTCACATGTCCTTTTGCCATGTGCCAGGGCACAACCAGTTAGAAATTATCTTAAATTAAGTCATACCTTGAGGTTCCCTAACTAAGTTACAGCATACACAAGATGCAAACCCACACAAAAGTCTCTGTGGCCACAACTTTTAGGACATTTGTTGTTGCTGTTGTTCTCATTTTTCTCTTCTGTTTGGAAACAAGACACTGCCTCCCCCTCCATTTTATAACAGTTCTGTCGCCACTTGGAAAGGGATGAGTTTTACTCTAGTTTGCTCTTACCCTGGCTTATTGTGGAGAGGGTCTTTTCTAACAGTCTCCAACATGGACAGGCCTTGAGCCTTGACTGTATTGCCCTCACCCACGTGCTTGCTTTCCCCATGTATCCGGTATCAGCAATACCTTTGTAGTATAAATAGGTTTCACACTCCAATATTCTCCTTCCTATTCTGGATAAAAGGAATCAACAAAAAATTGGCCTATAAAGTTTCTGCACTTTCTTTTTAATTCTTTGGCAATTTTTAAAGATAATTTTTAAAAAATAGTTTATCTAATATTTTTTATTATTTCAAAAGAATGGTCAATTCAAATAACATTCCCCCTACTAACAAACAAATACCTCATTAAAATTGTCAAATTACTAATACCAGAGCTAATAGGTATTGTTTATCCACAAACTAAAACAAAGCACAAATTCAATGCCTTCATCTCTTTGGCTTCATGGTGTCAAGTTTTAAAGGCCAATTTGTCCATATTTATCTGTCCATAAAAGAGATAACTAAGAAATGCTGGGCTATAGTTAAATCTCCTGATCAGGCAGGTCTCTAAACACTTTTATCCAACTTAAGAAATATACAAGTTTAAGCACAGTATTAAAACAAAGCAATCTACATGTCTCAATGGTTAGATATAGCTATTATAAAAAGCACACTGGAGAACTACCAGTTCCTGAGGAAGTAAATCCCAGATGATGTTAAAAATGGAAAAATAAATCATGCTTACAGATTGACAGAATTATTAAACTGGGTATACTACCCAAAGTGATCTATAGAATCAATGCAACCCCCATTAAGATAATATTGTCATGTTTTGCAGCTCTAGAAAAACTAATTCTATGTTCCCTATAGAACCAGAAAAAGCCCAAATAGCCAAACAAACCGTAAGCAAAAAGGACAAATTGAGATGTATCACTTTACCAGACTTCAAAGTATACTACAAGGCTATAGTAAACAAAATAATGTGGAACTGGCACAAGAACAGACCTATGGATCAGAACAGAAAAGCCAGATAGAAAGCCATACTCATATTGCCATCTGATCTTTGACAAAGCAGAAAATAACATACACTGGAGAGAAGAGTCCCCATTCAATAGATGCTGCTGGGACAATTGGATAGCCACACGTAGAAGACTGGAACAGGATCCACACCTCTCACCACTCACAAAAATTAACTCAGGATGGGTAACAGACTTAAATATAAGGCACGAAACTATAAGAATTGTAGGAAAAAAGGCTGGAAAAACACTGTACACATTGACCTAGGTATAAGACTTTATGATGATGATCCCCCAAAGGCAATCAAAACGATGACAAAAATTAACAAGTGAGACCTGATTAAACTAAAAGTAGCATAGCCACAGAAACAACAGAATGAACAGACTACCTACAAAAGGGCAGAAAATATTTGCACGTTATAAATTTGATAGAGGTCCTATAATCAGAATCTACAAATAACTAAAGCAAATCAGCAAGAAAATGAATCTGCCTTATGAATGCCACAAAAAAAAAAAAGAAAGAAAAGAAAAGAAGTGGACAAAAGACAGAAACAGAAACTTTTCAAAAGATAGACAAGTGTCTAAAAAACAAATGAATAGCTCCTCAACATCTCTAACCATCAGGAAAATGCCAATCAAAACCACAATGAGATATTACCTAAGTCAAGAATGGTTTTTGTCAAAAAATCCCCAAAGAACAGGTGCTGGTGCAGATGCAGGAGAAAGGAAAACTTAGTGTTGGTGGCACTGCAATCTAGTATAACCCCTAGGGAAGGTCGTGTGGAGATACCTCAAAGAACTAAAAGGAAACCTACAGTTTGATCCAGCAATCCCACTACTGGGATTTTTTTCCCAAAGGAAAAAAATGTCATTTTGTCAAAAAAACTACATGTACCAGAATGTTTATTGCAGCAGAAGTCACAATTATAAAGGTGTGGAATCAACCCAAGTGCCCATCGATACTTGAGTGGATTAATAAATTGTAGTTTATGTATACCCTGGAGTACTACTCAGCCATTAAAAAAAATAGTGAGCCAATACCTTTCATAACAGCCTGGAAAGAATTGGATACCATCCATGTAAGTGAAATTTCACAAAAATGGAAAAAGAAACACTAATACTCACTATTAAATTGTAACTAACTGACTGAAACCCATGTGCACATTTGGGAGTAAAACTAAACGGAAAGCAAGCAGAACCCCTTAAAAGAGCCAGAAAATCCTGTGAAAAATACCCTTCAGAACTCTTGCATCAAGGACTATACATCTTTTTGATAATTGCATCAAAGATTCTGTTTGTGATGTCCAGCTGAAATGCAGATTATTCATTTCAATGAGATATTATTGCATATTTAGGGTCACCCACAGCTTTGAGGATGTCATGCACCTGCTGGCTTTATCACTCATCCAAATTTACTGTGCTATTAGATCCTGTCTTTTTTGTTCTATGTAAGAAAAAAAGCCACGTGACTTTCCTTCATGTCTTCTATCATGCCATAGACCTGGCGGTCCGGATTTGAATTTGCTGCAGGTGGCTTGGGAACATTCCATACTTTTCTAAACACAGCTGTACATTTAGTCATGTTTACCTGCCATGGGCTATGTGCATTGGGACCTGCCTACCACAAGTATCCGTGGTGGAAAAAATATTTGACATCATTACAGTTTATCCAGTTTCTTACTATCACCATCTACACAGGTCAATTCTTTTTCATGGAAAATTGCTAGCACCAGTTCATAGTCTTTCAGGACAATATCATGAATGTATTAATCCGTATGTTAAGGTGCATCTTTCTCCTGTTCTTACTCCATTTTGATATGGTGCTTACACCAAAGATCAGAGGCTGCCCAAAACTGTGAAAAATGGAAACAGCAAATATAAGTAAAATATGATCTGTGGCTGAGACTGACATCTTGTCCTTCTTGACAATCAAGAGATATTTCCCTAAGGGGTGCATTTTGTATATTTTTTAGAAGAGATTGTATTTTTATGATAAATTATTGGGATTTCTGATATTTGAGAGCTCAAAGATCCCAGGTAACAGTCTTCTTCCTCTTTTTTTTTTTTTTTAAGAGACAGAGTCTCACTTTGTTGCCCTTGGTAGAATGCTGTGGCATCACAGCTCATAGCAACCTCCAGCTCTTGGGCTTAAGCAATTCTCTTGCCTCAGCCTCCTGAGTAACTGGGACTATAGGCACCCACCACAATGCTCAGCTATTTTGTTGTTGTTGTTGTAGTTTGGCAGAGGCTGGGTACGAACTTGCCACCCTTGGTATATGGGGCCTGCACCCTACTCACTGAGCCACAGATGCCACCCCAGATAACAGTCTTCTGATAATTAGAGCCTAGAGCAGCCTTACATTTTTTAGCAGCTTTTAAACCTAATTTAAAGGTTTTGTTTAATACATTTTGTTACAGTAGAAAAAAAATAAAGTACAATGTCTGTGTTTATTTAAAGTTGTTTTATAAACCATGCCTTTCTATTAAAAACAAAAATGTGAGTGAGTTAAAATAGTTAATCCTTCCTCTACCAAAAGATAGTAGACTCTATGTTATTGGTTGAATTATGTCACCCCAAAAGATATGTTCTAACTCCTAATACCTCAAAATATGACCAGACTTTAAGACTGGATCATTGCAGATATAATAGAATTATGAAGTCATACAGCAATGGGATGGGCCCTTAAAAACTTTCATCCTTATAACAAGAGGAGAGACACACAGGGAAGATAAATTTGTATAATAAAAGTCAGGGACACAGATTGACAATACATTGCCAGGAGCCAAGTTCACACGTGGGGCAACCAGGAGGTAATACAAACAAGGGAGGATCTTTCCCTAGAGGCTTTGAGGGAGCATGGCCCTTACCTACATACATCTAGCCACCAAAATTATGAGATAATAAATTTCTGTTGTTTTAAACCATCTAGTTTATAGTACTTTGTTGATGCAGCCCTAGGAAACTAATACATTCTATTAAAACTTTATTTTTAATTTGATATTTTATACGTAACTTTGGTAAAGCTATAAGACTATCATTTAACATATAAGTACAGATACATGATGATACATTTTGTATTAAATATTCATGTATGAACTATAATTCATTCAAGAAGACTCGCTTCTTGCCATTGGCTTTAGTTCCCCAAATATTATCACAGCTTCTCGTTTATAAATGGTGGATAAAAATACAGTCTTCGCCCATTTTTCTTCTCAGAAAGAATTTAAAAACAATAATGAAGATGAAAATCAGAAATGGAAATTCTTTACACGAAATCAGACGATATCTCTAACTCTGAAGAAATGCAAATTTCTTACATAAAATCAGAAGGCATCCATAACCCTGAAGCAAAGCAGATAAAAAAAAGCTTCCTAATACAAACCACATTAAAATGGGACTGGAAAAAGAGGAAGTTAAAAATGCCTACAGTTACAGGTCTGATATAAGGGAAAGAATAGCTCTCAAAAATAAGTAACCACATTCTACAGAGCAAATCCATTTGGGAAAAATGGAGGGTAGGTGCTTATTTTGACAGCAGAAGCTGTTGGACCACATTTTCACAAGGTCTTAAGAAGTTGAAAAGGTCATGCTGGACGAAGACTCTTACAGATGTTTCACAGTATTAGAATTCAAGGTCCAGCTGAAGAAGCCTTAAGGAAAGATACTCCACAGAGGGAGTTGTCCTTCAGTGTGGAAATAACATGGCTAGGAGCTAAAAGACCACGTGCACATACACTAGCCTGTGTCATTAAAGGTGTTTCCCCTTAACCTGAAACCCTGCCCTGATTCCTCTCATAAACTTTCTACAAATGGCAGGTCCAGGAAGAACTCACCACAAAGTGAGTAATGATAAAAAATATATAACATATCAAAAATGGAAAAATTACAAAATAATAATGACAGATGAATGCCACAAGAAAACTCTTACTAAGAAAAAAAATTTTAAAAAGTGGTGGCACAAATAATAAATTGATTTTGACTAAACATATTGCTGAATATTTTTTAAAAGAGAAAAGATATCCCCTCCATTAAAGGAACAAGCAAACAAAAAGGATACAAAAGCTCAGGAAAGATATGGTGAGATAACAGAGATAACTACCTGAACCAACAGAGTTCAAGAAAGAAGTAAAGGGAAAAAACAAAATCATTTGCAGAAATGAAGACAGAAGACGGGACTTCGAAAATAGGATTGATGGATGTGAACAACACGAAACACAATAAAAGAGCCTAAAAGGATTATGAGAAAAATGTAGACATAGTAAACAGGAAAAAGAAAAGAAACAAAATAACACAAAACATTATAGACAGACTTTAATAAACAATTACAGAAATAAAATAAGATTAGAATCTTCAAATGGAAGGACATACAGTATCTCGGAAAAATAATTGCCACAGTATGATGCTCACCAAAACATGTCTCAAAAAAGATTACCAGAATTCTAAAAATAAGCAATCCCTTCAATAGCCAGTCAGAAAGAACAATCTGCCTATACAAAGCAAAGTTAGAAGGCGATGAGAAAAGTCTACAGAAATACGCAAAAAAGAAATACATGTGACATAAGTTTTATCCTAGCCTAGGTGATACAATCAATAAATAACATAACCAACCAAAAATTTTATGAGAGAAAAGAAGTTTGTAAATGCTGTAAGGAACTGACTTCAACATCTTTTATGGGGGAGGGGAGGAGTGCCATTTGAGATTAGAAAAATCACATAAACTAGGAAGCAGGTGGTCAAGATCCTGTCCCAGGAAGGCAGAGAGGCTGGCAGGAGGTGGAGCCCACTAGACATCAAGGATTCACGCCTCTAGTCCAGAGGTTTTTTTTCAACCAGTGCAAGGATCCTAAGTGTGCCACATAAATTTTTAAACATCATTAATTAAATTATTTTCAAAAGGGTTTGGCACCTGTAGATCAGTGGCTAGGGCGCCAGCCACATATACTGGGACTGGAGGGTTCAAACCCAGCCTGGAACTTCCAAGTGACAATAACAACTATAACAAAAAAATAGCCAGGCATTGTGGCGGGCACCTATAGTCCCAGCTACTTGGGAGAGTGAGGCAAGAGAATCTCTTAAGCCTAGGAGTTTGAGGTTGCTATGAGCTATGATGCCACAGCACTCTACCAAGGGCGACATAGTGAGACTCTGTGTCAAAAGAAAAAAGAAAAATTATTTTCAAAAGAAGTTCAAAGTATTTTTTACTCTTTCTTTTTTAATGAAGATAATTTAAGTGTGCTATAGAAGTTCAACAATAGGTTCAAGTGTGCCATGAGATAATAAAGGTTGAAAAACATTGCTCTCTAGGGTAAGCTTCATCATCACACCAGACTCACAAAACACAGATTCAAGGATAAAGCTATTGAGAATTTCAAGGTGACCACAAAGCATTAAACCCCTTCTGAAGGTTGGGTCCTATGTGATTGCCAAGTCCATGCCCATGAAGCAAACCCCTCATGTGTGTGATATGCATTAATGCTCAATATATGCCAATAATATGTGTTAACTTGTATAGCTTATAATTGCAGAAGTCAAACATGACTTGAGTATTACCATTTTAATAGTTTTTTTTTCTTAAAACGTATGTATATTTTGGCACCTTCTGTGTATATGTGTATGTATGTAAATTTTAAATGCATATATTTAAAATATCCTATGGCTTTTTTCTGTAGGCTTTTTATACTGTGAGTCCATGTGTGGATCTGAGCATAGGAAATAAAAGAACAGATCACACCCCTATTTTCTTCTGTAATTCCCTGAGCCATGGGCCAAGCCTGAGCAGGAGGGAAGTAAGGAGATTTGAAGAGACTGTGAAATTAAGGTTTTAAATTGGATATCAGACTGACACTTATTAACCAAAATGTTCATGTAGCTAAATACAGACATGTGCATTTTAAGGTTGTTTTATAAATTAACTGTTTATAATTAAGATCATGGGCAATTAATTCTACAGCATGGTAAGCGATTGAACACAATTGTCCTTGGCTATAATCTTGATGCCAAGAACCTCCTAATTTCTCATTCTAGTTTCTTCCTTTCCATTCAGTTATAACTGGAAAAAAAAAATAAAGTATTATATTTCCTGGGAATATTTATAAAACTTAATGAAAGTGGATACAGGTATGTTAAATCATCTAATATTTAATTTACTAATTTAAATTTAAATTGCATACAAACTTTATGGCCACCCTGCATAACAATTCAGGTTACCAAAAGGGATACAAGACAACCAGGTGGACGCTTTACCTGTGTGGCACTCATTTCATTCTTACATAACAATTCTGAAAGACGGCACAAATATCCCCATTCCTACACAGAACAAAAGTTAGGAAGGATGAGTATGCTAACCAAGGTCATCAGCTGGTAATGGATTAAACAGCTCTATCTGACCAGAAAATTCTTCTATTACCTTTCCTTGCCTTCCTTTTTTTCCCCTTCCCTTCTTAAATACTTACTGTACATTTACTATGTACCAGGCAATATAAGAGATAATATAAATACAGAAATGAGCAACCAAAGTCCTTGGTAGCACAGAGTCCAAGGCTGGGCCATCAACAAGGTAATTACCAGCCATGTATGTCTGCTTATTAGCACTTAAAAACATCCCCTGTGAACTGAGGTGGGCTGGAAAGTTAAATCATATGCCAAATTTTTAAACTTTAGTAAAAAATAAAAAATACAGAAAATATATGACCAACAATTTTTCATATTGTTTACATATAGAAATGATGAATTTTGGATATATTAGGTTCAATAAAATGTGTGCTTAAAATTTATTTCATCTGTTTCTCCCTACTTTTTTAATGTGGCGACTAGAAAACTTTGTTATAAATATGCCTCACCTTTTATGTCTATTGTTTATCACTGGTCTAAAGATGCCCTCTCGGGCAGCGCCTGTGCTGGTGCAAAGCTTGAGCTCAGGAGTTCCAGACCAGCCTGAGCAAAAACAAGACTCTGTATCTATTACAAATAGAAAAATTAGCAGGGCATTGTGGCAGACACATGTATTCCCAGCTACTGAGAAGGCTGAGGTAAGAAGATCACTTGTGGTCAGGACTTTGAGGTTTCTGTGAGCTATGAGGTCATGGCACTCTACCTAGGGTGATAGAGTGAGATTCTGTCTTAAAAAAAAAAAAAATAGAATGACCTACCAAATGACTGAAATAGAAGGATAAATAGGCAAATTCAAGGTCTCCAGCAGGATGACAACTATGATAATAGCAAAAAAAACTGACATCATTAAGTGCCACAGTTATTGTGTTCACACAATACCATAAACCTCATTTCCTAAATTCATGCTGTGATAGTGTAAGCCAGTCTGTCAGTGTTCTGAAGAGGTGTGTCTTGTGAGTCTAGTAGCATATCCTTAGGATAGGGTTAAAGCTAGGTAAAACAATCTTTTTTAGTCTATTATGCTTTATAATATAGTTATATCTAGGAAATTATGATTAATAATAGTTCAATTTTATTAAGCACCAGGATATATGTTATGCACTTCACAAGCATTACCTAAACACTTTAAGATTGGAATTGTTATTATTCCCCATTTATGCAAGGAAGAAACTGAGTCACGGAGCAGTTAAGTAACTTGGATAAGGTTTCCATCTAGAACTGGCAGAGCCAGAGTTCCCACCTCATCAGATTAACTCCAGTGCCTTCACTCTTAATCACTATGCCGTACAGCTTTAAACAGCAAGGCTTAGGCCAGGCATGGTGGTTTACGCCTTAATCCTAGCACTCTGGGAGATGAGGCAGGTAGATTACTTGAGCTCAGGAATTCCAGACCAGCACGAGCAATAGCGAGACCCTGTCTCTACTAAAAACAGAAAAACTGAGGCAAGAAGATCGCTTGAGACCAAGAATTTGAGGTTGCTGTGAGCTATAGTGCCACAGCACTTTAGTCAGGGCGTCAGAGTGGGACTCTGTCTTAAAAAAATTAGCAAGGCTTGTAGCAGAGATAGATATAGAGAAAGACAAATAATTTTTAAGCATATGAATAGAAATTATGAGTTGTCTTAAATCTTATGTTCTAATTTCCTTTCCTTTTCTTTTAATAATATTTATTCTAATGAAAAACAAATTCGGTAATTCCAATTTGAGTCCAGAAAATTAACAGGTACTCCAGACAAAACTGCAAGATCTACATTCTCCTATTTAAGCTACATTCTCTTATTAAATATCTTGGTGACTGTGTCAGATGCTCGTTGAAGCTATAAATTTACTAAATAGATTAATAATAATGATGTGGAGAAAAAGCTGCTTTGCTGTGTACATTTTTTAGACTATACCTTAAAATTAAAAACTTAATAAGCATAAAAAATAGTCATTTTTATCCAAGATAAAACAAGGGAATACACTTAGATTATTCAAAAAAGAAAAATAACATTTTATATACTTTACTAATTGTTTACACAAAATCAATTGCTGTTCACAAACTTTCAGACATTTCTGGCCTTATAAAAAATGTTGTACCAAATCCAATAAAGGGCTGATAACCAGAATCTATAAAGAACTCAAGAAAATCAGTAAGAAAAAAAAATAACTAACATGACCATAAAAATGTAGGCAAAAGACATGAAAAGAAACTTTGCAAAAGACAGACAAATGACCAATAAACTCATGAAAAACTGCTCACTATCTCTAGTCATGAGAAAGGCAAATCAAAACCATTATGAGCTATCACTACTTCCAGTGAAAATGGCTTTTATCAAAAAATTCCAAAACAGCAGATGGTGTGGATGCAGAGAGAAAGGAAGACTTACACAGTGTAGGTGGGACTGCAAACTAGTGCATCTTCTATGGAAAGTCAAATGGAGAAACCTCACACAAATACAAGGAGACCTACCATTTGATCCCGCAATCCCACCATTGGGTATTACCCAAAGGAAAAAAGTCCTTTTATCAAAAAGACGTGTGCACTTGAATATTTACTGCAGCACAATTCGTAATGGCAAATATGTGGAATCAACCCAAGTGTCCATCAATGCATGAGTAGATTAATAAAATGTGGTATATGTATACCATGGAGTACTACTCAGACATTAAAAAAAAAAAATGCTGAACTAATATTTTTTGTAACAACCTGGATGGAACTGGAAACCATTATTTCTAAGTTAAGTTTCCCAAGAATGAATGGAAAAAGAAACATCACATGTACTCCCTATTAAATTGGAACTAACTGATCAATACCCATGCATACATTTTTGGTAAAACTCAACAGAAAGCAAGTAGGTGGGCATTCCTATAGTATAGCATTTGGAAATAATTTTTATTGCAATTTTTTAATATTTTCTGTAACCTTTCACCTCCCCATGAAGGTTTATGATTGGAGACCTATAATGTCATAAAACTAATCTACTTAACAATTTCTTTTTAAAGCACGTAAACTGCATAACATTCTACATTTTTGATCATATCTCTGCAGTCTACATATAATCAGTTTTTAAAAATAGCGTACAGTGATCCCATATTCTTTTAGCAGTAGTTTCAGCCAACTATGCAGAGACAGATGCATATTAAAGTATAGTCCACCTGGGTGGTTTCTCCTTCTAATTTATATCCATTCACTCATTTAGCATACATTCATTAATGCTTACTACATGCCAGGCTCTGATAGGTATAGGGAGTCTTTTAGCTTTCATGAAGTTATGGTTCCATTAATAAGCACTTCAGATATTCGGCAGAACATTTTTACTTGGGTAGACCCTTTAGAAAATCTCAAAACTTATCACATAGGTAACAGCTGATTTTGCTAACCTTCCACTCATAATTTCACAATAATCTATTGCTTGTAACAGATTCTCTTGACAAATATTTCGGAAAAGGCTTTTATTTTTGGTTTGGTACTAAATAAACAATGGTCAAGCCCTTCTACAGTAAGCTCTATGAACAGGAAAAAAGAAGACATAAGTGAATTTCAACATTCAAACTAAAACCATGAGAGTTGTTGAACCCTTCAGTGAGTTAAGAAACCCCTGTGCATGATGGACACAGGAATGATTTATCTGAGATGGATGGTATTTGAAAAGGGGTTTTCATCAGCTCTAACCCTGAATAAACTCCAAATGTCACAGAATTAGTAGAACTTTAACTTATGATAAAGAGCTGTAGGAAATAGCTTTCAAGGAGATAGGTTTTAAGATTATTGTCTATTAAACTATGACACTTGTTAGAGCCTCACTTTATGTGACTATTTGTCAGCATTCACTTCTATACACATATATTCAATTCTAGACTAAGTTGAGACCTACACATTATTCATTATTCTATCACTCTGGGGCCTCAAATAATCTGATCAAGACTTAAAAGAATTTAAGTTGTAGACAACACATCTATTGCATATCTTTAAGATCCTGACATCATATTCACAAATTTTGGTTTGGCGAATATTAGTTGGAGTAATAAAAATGTGTTTCATAGAATTTAAGTTTGGAAGTGAATGAACCTCCCATTGGTTCTTGAGTTCCTTCTATAATAACCCATACAAATAAATAAAAGCTGGCAAAAATTCAGTGGGATAAAGGACATTTTACACAAAAGTATTTTGAAACCCAAAGAGGAGTTTATTCTGCAAACTTTTGAATGCTTCTTCCAAAACCAATTTGAAGTCTCAATCTACAAGGACAGTTTTTCCTTAATGACAGCCTGAACCTCAAGAACAGGAGTAAAAAGTTAAAAAGAAGGAAAACCGTAAAATAGTTTCTTGGAATCAATAGCCCTATGAGTCTTTAAGTAATTCAAGTTCCAGAGAGTTTCTCAATCACACATAAAGGTCTTTAATGAATCATATATATTTTCCTTTAAATAATTTTATGTAACCTTTTATTTGTTTTTCTTGTACAGAAAGTATCACTCATTTTTTTTATCTTTGAAAAACTTTTTTTTTATTAAGTCATATACACATAGATCATGAATACATTTATGCATATGTGGAGTAAATACAGTAAAAACTCAATTATAGATAAAACTTACAAATTCAAGAATTTATAACTTACTATAACCTTCGATACTCAGACACACATCTTTCAAATGTTCTCTCAAGTTCAAATATTGGAGTGTAAGACTAGTTATTAGTAGTTGTCTTCAAAATCTTTTTATCTTTTGACACAGTATTTGAAATGAAATATAAAAAAAAATTGTTCAATGCTAGCTCTCTGGCTTTGCATTTTAAATGGATGCAAAATAATGAACATCAATGTGCTGCTACCAACATTTATGTAGTGAAACTCACCGCGTTCCTTCTGTTGTCCCACGAAAGAGGTCATAGGTTTACAGGGCCGGCCAACAGAGACGGGTATGGTACGTAATGATTCCAACAGCCTACTTCCAAAACATAAATTTAGATCTTTAAATGAATTAGTAGCCCCTATTTTGTTATACAAATCTTCAAGACTAGTGTTATAGTATTAAGTACTACTCATAGAGAGTAAAACCACTTAACTCCACCTGTTGTACCCTGACCTCAAATACTTGAAGAGTAAATATTATTGAATGAAGACAAAATAATGCCAAATTTTGCTGGTTCATTCTGAGGATGGATAACAAATACAACAATTGCTTTCCAAAGGAGCACCCATCTCACAAAAATCGGAAAAAATGAACACATCATTTGTTCACAGTTTTAAAAGAGATTTTAAGTAACACATTTTCCTAACATGATTTGGAGCCATGTCAGCTAAATAGTCAGGTGCCACATAGGAACATTAGGAAATATGAATAAGCAAAAGCAAAGAAAATAAAAACCACCCCTAATCTCATCACCCTGATACTTTAGTAATAATTGTAAGTCCTTAAATGCTTCATATAGGCCAGGCACTATTCTAATCCTTTTACGTGTCTGACCTAATTTAATCCTCTCAGTAAGCCACTGCTGCTGTTATATTACATAAATAAAAAACTGAGACTTTTAAGGTTTAAGTGTAATAGTAAAATGATGTGTATGATTCTCTGAGCTAAAAAGAATGGGTTGGAGCCAGGATTTGAATTGAGGTAGTGAGACTTCAGAAACCATAGTACTATTTTATATTAACTGTATTTGTCACAATTAACATATGTAATATATTCTATCCCTTTACTATGCTTGAATGTACATAAATGCACACGAACTTTTTAACACTGAATGCTTTTTGTGCACTTAATATATCACGGAAATCTTATATTCCACCAAGAATGGGGCCCAGATTCACTGACCAGACACAGTCTGATTTTCTATCTATTATCTGGTGCATGGATAAGTATTATTTAATCTCCAAATCAGAACTAATTGAATTTTTTCATTGATTCCCTACTAATGAAAGAGTCTAACAGAAGTAGACTATTCATCCACTTAAGCAAAATATTTTATAAACATTAAGGTGAAATGATAGATGTTTCAACACAAATGGAACTTCAATGAGAAATTCTATCATTATTTTATAATTCTCTTATTCTGTTACTAAATTGATCAGAATAGCATCAACACAAATCATCGTGTAACACAGAGGAAGTCCTCACTGGTTACAAAACTAGGGGAAGAAGCACAGGCTCACATGCCCAGTTTATAGAATGCATTTGCCATAATGCATTTGTCATACCTCCAAATGCACCAGATATTATCAACTAAAACTTTAGCACTACTAAATAAGTAATGAGTTTTGTTGATGGAAAATTAACATATTAGAATGCACTCACATTTATCATTATTATCTCCAGAGTATTTTAATGTATGGCAATTTTTGAATTCAGAATTCAAAGGTACATTGAAGAATTTTATTTTCTTAAATTTGAAAATGTAGAACTATTCGGTTTTGTTTTCCTCCATAGGTAATAAATAGAGAGGGTTGAAAAAAAGCAATTAGACATTTATAAAACTATCATAATTTCTTCATGTTTTGTCTGAGGAAATTTTTGATAGGTCGATATTTCTATGGTCTACCTAAAAATATTTGTGTCGTCTCAACAATTAGGATGTTTCAAGGCTCTGTCATGGGAATTGTACATAGTTTATATACGACTTCTTTTACAGGGAACTATTTAACTTAAGAAACCTTTCAAGAGTCTCGTCAAGAGTTGCCTAATTCATACTGCTTTGGTCCTAGAGTCTGTCCCTGCATTGTAAACAATCCCCTACCACATTTCCTGACTGATTCTATTCTCCTTCCTGTTACTTCTACTCTCACTGCTAAGTTTCCTCGTCTTCCTTATGTGGTGAACCAGATTTCAATAAAAAATTTCAGTCTAATGACATTTTATTTGTCTAGTTAAAACACAGGTTTTTGAAAACCCTGAGTCACCATGTCCCAAAACTCTTATTTGTCTTCCCCTCTACATTCCCGTCACACGTCTAACAATGAAATGAAACCAACTGCTAAGATAGGAAACAAGTCACGGCCATAAGCTAGCTATAAATAAAGGCAAGGCCGCCCTGACATATTGAAGTTCAGGCTGTATATGCCCCGGGATGTCATAGGAAGTACATGCACTTGCTGTTCATTTCAAAGGGGGTTGACCTTCCTTATTAGGCAGGACAAGTTTTCATTGAAAATGGGAAATTGGGGTGATAAGAGACCTTTATCTTGCACCACTGCATAAGAAACAATTATTAGGGAATTATTCAACTCTCTTGAGAAATACATTATAGTGAAAGATACTTTAGCTGATCAGATTTTTAATGAGTGCACCACTTGTCCCTAAATCATTATTATTCTTCCTTGAATTACCATTCTCATCTAAATACTGTATATTGAAACTAGTTTTTAGATTAGTTCAATTCATTTTTCCAGTTATTAAAAGCTTACCTGAAATTCAAAACTGTTGGGCTAAAACTGCTATAATAATGACTCTTTTAAAAGCTGCTACTCTGCTAGACCAACCTGAACCTTGGGTTAAAAAGGGCAAAGGCAGAAAGGAACTTTAAAAACCGGTGAATTCTCAATACAATAAATCATTTCCTTTGTGACTAATATTGGTCCTTATCGTGGATAAAATCAAACCCTCAGGACTAAAGCTGCACCTATACACAACTCTTTCAAATTTGAGTTAGCCAAGAAAGTGGTTATCTTGAGCAGGGATCTTCTACTGTTAAGCACAATTTGAAGCATAAATGTGGGAAGACCCACAACCTTCCCTATGGCCATGGCCGCATTTTCTTAAATTTCTTTTATAGCAGTGCCAATTACCCCAGATCTCTGACCATGATGTAATAGTAATGAATTAAAGTAAAACAAGCCACTGAAAAATACTTTTTTTTTTGAGACAGAGTCTCACTATGTCACCCTTGGTAGAGTGCTGTGATGTGACAGCTCACAGCAACCTCAAACTCTTAGGCTCAAGCAATTCTCTTGCCTCAGCCTTCCCAGCAGCTGGGACCACAGGCACCTGTCACAACACCCGGCTATTTTTTGTTGCAGTTGTCATTGTTGGTTAGCTGCTGGGGCCAGGCTCGACCCTGCCACCTTCAGAGTATGTGCATGGCTGGCGCCGTAACAACTGTGCTACACGCGCTAAGCCTGAAAAATCCATTTTTAACAGAGCACTGTTTACAAGTATAAATGTTCTTACAAAATATGTGCTGAAGGACTGTTGGAGGTTCTACTGCAGCTTTAGGGCCAACAATTTTGTACGCAATTTTAAAGTTGTATTGAAGATGATGATATTTCATGCAATAATTTAGAAAAGAAACTGACCCATCTCCAGACACTTGTGGAAAGAAGAAGCAACGCTCGGAATTCCTGCATTCAAACTACGTTCTGAAGAACCACCCTCACCTTCTTTTAGAAAAAGACTAACCTTTAATTGTTAGATTTAAAAAGGAAAATGATAACTTACTCTCCTCCCTAATTGCTGCAGATTAGTTATTAAATTTCTAACCTTATGTAATATTTTCATAAAATATGGCATTTTTATCAAGAAAGCCACAAATTGGATTTGAGCTTACGCACTGTAAAACCCAGATGGTTTGCTTAACTACTCAGACATCCTCCAGTTCAAAAGTTAATTGAAATCGAAAACTAAAATTTTGATGATTGATATGCTTTGAGGGACTCAAGCAGAAGGATCAATTAGCCTCCATGTATGGGGTGCTAACAGACAGACTTAAGGAACCATAACAATCGGTCAGAGAATATTGGCAAAGTAGAAGAAAATACATATTTCTCATAGGAAATTTATAATATTGTATTTAAATTATGTATTACCTGGACTTCCCACAGTACAGCTGCTTCTCTTTCTCCATATTTTTACTCACTGATTCAATATTAGTCATGATTTTACCCAATTTAACTTGTTCTGGAATTAAAAAAAAAAACTTTCATTGTATACTACAATTGCTTTTCAAGTTTTAAATGCATTTTTTTCAAATTAAATTGCAAATCTCAGATTTTTAATAACAAGAGGTATAATATTCTCCTAAAAATTACTAACACAGAGATGCTTAAAAAACACATTTGAGTGCTTTTTATCACCCCATGCTACTTAGCTGTTTTGCAATTAGTAAAATTTAGGACTGAAGAGTACAGTGTAAATGAACTGCATATATCATAAAAGAGACAGCTTCCAGAGAAAGCGCTGTAACAGCATAGCACGTACCAATGAATACAAAAAGCCTCACTTATTTACATGCATATCACCATTGTTATTATTACCAATAAAAAGCTTAGTTTTTATAGCAGGGGCTGCTATTTTAAAATAATTTGTCAAATCATCAGTTATAGAAATAGGAACACTGAATGCTCCAGAAATCTCATCACTTCATAGAAAGACTAAAGTCCAGAAAAGACAACGGTCTTACTTCTTAATAAATCTAGTTCTTAGAATCTAAAATTTACAATACATATTTTTCAAATATCCATCATCCATTTCTTTCTATTGTGCACAGATAACAGAGCTAGTGATCTACAAAATTTGAAATATTTTTGTAAAAATATTAAGTCATATCTACAGAGTACCTTCTAATTACTAGTTCAAGTTCATTAAAAGATACAGCAAGCACATGAACCAAAACCCTGTTTTATAAAAACTACAAATTAGTTGGTATCTCAATGCCAACAAATGGAAAAGTATATTAGATTACAGTATTTAATGTAGATTTAAAATGTATAAGAATATAAACTTTTGACATAAATGGAAAACAGAATGTTAATATGTATTGATTGGTCAGCCATGGTTTCCACATCCAAATCCATGTGTATTTATATTTCAAAAAATAAAAATACAATAATAAAAATAAACATTTATATTTATAAAATAATATAGAAACTATTTACCTAGGATTTACATAGCATTTAGTATTACAGGCCGTCCCCAGGTTACAAATGAGATAGGTTTTGTAAATTTGTTTTTAAGTTGAATTTGCATATAAGTTGGAATAGTCCCATCTACCTATTACCTATAATAGTCTCCATTAGTAAATTCGAGATATATGTCAGTTGGTACATAAATCATAAAACTAGTTCCCGGTGCCAAAAGGTTGGGCCCGCTGCTATAGATGGAGGCCTACAGCCTGGGGACAGTACTTAACAGAGTTTCTAGGATACTGCTCCAGCACAGTGTTTTAGCTCGCAGTTCATATACAGGTTGTAGAGCAGCAGGACCAAACTTTGTGGCACCAGGGGATGGTGCCAGTTGGATGCTTGTAACTCAGGGTCTGCCTATTTCTTACTAAAATTCAACCATTTTGCTTAGATTAGCACTTGCTAGATTGGTATAGGCCTTTGTTTAATTTCCAGAGTTCTAAAAACGTTGATTGTAATAGTTTTTGCTGGTTTGGAACTTGGGGACTACCTATATAAATTAGTCTAGAAAGATGATTTTAAAAGATCCCCAGTGTAAGACAAAGTAACAAATATAAGAAACCATGTCTGCTCATTTCTGCTTGCCAATAAAATTTCACAAAGCCCCTGACTCAGTGAGGACATGTAGTTCTCTGGAAAGATGCTTTGAAGAAAAAGTAGGATAGAACACACAACTCCCACATCACTTACCTAACTTGCTATATTCCTTAAAAGATAAATGACCTTATTCCCTGCCTTTTAGTAACCATAAATGTCTGATGGGTTAGTGATCACACTTCTGTAATCTAACCAATGTACACTTACATCCAAACTTTGATGTGATTCTGCTTTAATTTCTGAGCAAGTGTGGTGTGATTTTGTATGTACTGAAACTCTACAACTGCAATCTCCAAGCCCTGGTACTAATAATAGAAACAAAGTGCACAATGAATGCAATGTGCCTGAATCATCTCGAAACCATGGCCTGTTAGGAACGTGGACAAATTGCATCAGTCTGAGCTCTGTCCCCTCTCATCCTCCCCCATGTCCCTGGAAAAACTGTCTTCCATGAAACCAGTCCCTGGTGCCAAAAAGGTTCCAGCCCATGGCCTGTGGGGAACCGGCCTACACAGCAGAAGATGAGTATCAGGTGAGAGAAGCTTAATCTGTGCTTACAGCCTCCTCCCTGCTCACATCACCACTTGAGCTTTGCCTCCTAACCCCTCCACGCTCCCCATTACCAGTCCATGGAAAATTCTATGAAACTGGCCCCTGATGTCACAAAGTTTGGTCCTGCTGCTCTACAACCTGTATATGAACTGCAGGCTAAAACACTGTGCTGGAGCAGTATCATATAAACTCTGTTAAGTACTATTCCCAGGCTGTAGGCCTCCATCTATAGTAGCGGGCCCAACCTTTTTGGCACCAGGAACTAGTTGGAAGACAATTTTCCCATGGTCTGGGTCTGGGGGAGATTGTTTTGAGATGATTCAGGCACACTGTATTTATTGTGCACTTTATTTCTATTATTATTACATTATAACATATAATAGAATAATTACACAACTCACCATAATGCAGAACCAGTGGGAGCCCTGAGCTTGTCTTCCTGCCACTAGACAGTCCCATCCTGTATTTGCAGCTGCTGCCCAGCTCTAGTATCACGGCCTCAGCTCCATCTCAGATCACCAGGCATCAGATTCTCACAAGGAACGCATAGCCTAGATCCCTCCCATGCGTGGTTTACAGTAGGCTTCGTGCTCTGATGAGAATCTAACGCAGCTGCTGATGTGACAGGATGGGAAGCACAAGTGGTGATGTGGGCAGTGAAGACCAACTATAAATCCAGATGAAGCTTTGCTCACTCACCTGCTGCTCACTCCCTGCTATCCTATCCTGTTCTTCACAGGCCACAGAAGGTCCTGGTCAGGTCATGGCCTGGGGATTGGAGACTACAGGTCTGTAGTCCTCAGTAAGACTTCTAAATAAAATTAACTCCAATTCTTTTAAATGCTTGATTTTTTTCTTTAGTCAACACTAGAAAGGTGATTAAAATATGAAAACCCAACATTGCTTCTAATCAGTTCAGATAAACCTTTAGATTGGAAACCATACTTAATGTGTGACTTTGGGCAAATTATAACATCTCTGAGTTTATAGCCATTCCCTTTATGTAAAATATAGTACCTAAGCCAATTTCACCAAACTCTACAATTTCAGTTCTGAAATACAACTTATAAATCACTTCTGATTGTAATAATTAGTCAAAGAGAGAAAGGGAGACAGAAAAAGAAAATGCAGGTAAAGAGATAAATACTTAAGAGGTTGTTTTAATGAAATTAAACAAAAAGAACATAAGACATTAAAACAGTGGTTTCAACCTTCCTAATGCCATGACCCTTTAATATAGTTCCTCATGTTGTGGTGACCCCCATCCATAAAATTATTTTTGTTAGTAGTAATGTAAATTATTTTCGTTAATAGTAATGTAAATATCTGATATGCAGGATGGTCTTAGGCAACCCCTGTGAAACGGTCATTCAACCCCTAAATGGGTCACAACCCACAGGTTGAGAACCACTGCATTAAAACTTCTAACCGAAGACTCCTTTCTGTTGTAACACTCCCTAACATGCTTTCCTGAGAGTTCGGTTGTCATCAATCACTCATTCACCTGGAATCAAGCATCCATTCAATTGCCTTTCCTTCCTTCCTGGCTCACTTTGCTCTGACCACCTCCAGCTGTTATGTGCGCCCCAAGGCTCTTTTTCCCCTTGGCTACCTTTTAGCACTTTACTTGCAGGACACAGTCCACTACCTTGGCTAAAGGTATTACCTAAATGTGCATGGATCACAAAGCTATATATCTTGCTCAGACCACTCTTGAACTGAATAACCAACTATATCTATTTCAATCAGCCTGGCTCTTTCATTTTTAATGAGACCACTGTCCACAATAAACCTGGAAGGCATCTTGACTATTTGCTCTCCCTTAATCCACTCAATCATTAAATCCCTTCCATCTTTTTCCACACATACCACCTTAATCAGATCTTTATCAGCTCTTGTCTGATACATTAGTATCAGCTGCCTCACTTAGATTCCTGCTTCCAAACATGATACACTCTAGTCCAGGTGTCCTCAAACTACGGCCCACAGGCCACATGCAGCCTACCTAGGACATTTATCCAGCCCGCCAGGTGTTTTTGCCACTGCTGCCTGTCCTGCTTAGCAGCCGACTCGTCCCAGGGCCCAAAGTCCAGCCCTCCAACGGTCTGAGGGACAGTAAACTGGCCCCCTGTTTAGAAAGTTTGAGAACCCCTGCCCTAGTCCATCTTCCCTACTTTTCATAAATGAGTTTTCATTTCCAATTTATGAAATTTTTAATTATCATTGTATTATTATTTTCATTTCACAGTAATCAGAGAACAGGTTTTATATAATTCCAATTATTTGAAATTTGTGAACTCCTACTTTATATATCACTATGTAGTCAACCTTCTTAATATTCCATATTTGTGTAAAAATAATGTATATTCTCTAATTGTTAGGAGCACTGTTCTAAATTTACCTGACAAATCAAATCAAACCTGTAAATTTAGTTGTTCAAATCAAACCTATAAATTTAGTTGTTCAAATCAAATACTTTATATACTTATTGATATATGTGTATGCACAAGTATACATAATTTATTCTTTGCTGAATCATTTGAAAGTAGATCACAAACAATGACATTTCACCCTTAAATACTTCATCATGTAGTTTCTTTTTTATTCTATTTTGTTTTTGGTTTTTTTTGCCAGTTTTTGGCCAGGGCTGGGTTTGAACCCACACCTCCAGTACACGGGGCCGGTGCCATACTCCTTTGATGGTTCTTAATCCATGATCTAATCAAGAATTGCCTGTATCTCTTAGGTCAACTTAGCCTAGAACTGCCATGTCCAATAGGGTATCCATCAGCATATGGTTACTGTGTGCTTAAGATGACTACTCTGAATTAAGATGTGCTGTAAGTTTCAAATACATTCTTGATTTCTAACATTTACTATAAAGATAGAAGATACCTAATTAACAAAGAGAGGGGAGGCATAGGAATGTGAATTGTTTGCAACCCATATTCCATAGGAATGGGGCTTATTTGTGTTGAATGAAACCTTGGATTAAGATTTATTCCACAAGAAATAATTTGAGTTTACTTTCTCCAGGCACTTGAGAATATTTTCAACTCATGATAACTTTAATTTCTCACCTTAAGGATTTCTGAGATACTGGTAATATAGATTCTGATCTCAGGTGAGCTTGTTTATGAATTATAAGAAGAAACTTTTCTTTTTTTTTTTTGCAGTTTTGGCCGGGGCCGGGTTTGAACCCACCACCTCCAACATACAGGGCCAGCGCCCTCCTCCTTGAGCCACAGGCACAGCCTGGAAACTTTTCATTTTGTCCTCTCTCTGAGCTAAGTTTAAGACAGTCATGTTTCTTTGCCATTTCCTTCTACAAGCAAGGCTTTTCTCTTTCCCTTCCTCCAGTTTAATATCTCACTGATATTATCAATTTGGGGGGGTTCAGATTTGGGGGAGTCTCAGACCTAACTTACCATCTGTATGCACCACAGATATTTGCTCTGTGCCTTGCTCATGCTCATAAAACTAAAAGTTCAAGGCCACCAGAGATATACAAATCCTCCAAGGAACAAAACTAGGTTCTGCCCTACAGTAACTCTTTAGATTTGTTCTTCGTTGTTTTTTTTTTTGGTTTTTTTTTCCCCCATTTTAGAGTTTCAGGTACTCTACAAGGTAATAAGGCCTAAAATACTTCTCCCCATTTTGCTAGTCACTGACATTTCAAGCCTCAGCCCAAGGGAAGGTATGTAATTTAACACTGAAACAATTTGCTGCACCCACTGTTTACTTGACTCCCTTCCCTGTATTAGTCTCTACACTTTTTGATGCTGTGGAATACGATTTACTGCCCTTGAATCCGCAGCATCTGATATAATATCCAGCACATTTATCAAACATTCGTTATAGGAATTAATAAATAAAATATTTAATAACTATAATTTCATCACAGATTTTTCAATATCAGTATTGTGTTTGCCAGTGACACGGATTAATTTATTTCCATTACTTCATCAGATACCACAGATAGTACATATTTACTTCCTTCAACTTATTCCCATTTCTTGCCTGACCTTCATAAAATGTTCCTATTTCTTCCAACCTCCACAAAAAAGCAAGAGCTTTAATTCAGATTGTAAAAAACAATCCCTAGCTTAAATAGTGAAATTTGACCAATGTATTACTGGGAATTCGTTTCTAGATTTTAGAGCTTTAATAATTTAGAAACTGAATGTCATAAAAGAGAAGGTGTTTCCCATGACAGGTGTCTCCTGGCAAAGATTGGGCAGAAACTTTCTGGAGAACTTTATAGAGGGGATTTCACATTATGAAACAGTTAAGCTAGTACAGCCTTATGGTCTTTTCTTCACAGAGACCTAATAGATCAGTTAATTTGTTTTCATTCAAAAAAATAATTTTATATTTTATGTAGGAAGATTATAAAATTCTTTTCTCCCTTTGTCTCTTTTTAAGATGCACTATTTAAACTGTATTCAATTTCATATGAAGTTATTTTCATGAAATTTAAAACTTAAAAATGTTGCAAATTTATAGACAGATTCATTAGTCAAGAATGACAGATTGTAATTTACTGACATTTCACATTCTAGTGTGTGGGCTGAGTAGATGTCATATGATTTTCTACTGTTGGAGTTTCCAGCACATGTGTGTCATATAGAATGCCAATTTCTCACTAGACTGTGAACTCTTTGATAGTTCTTTGAGGACAGGAATTGTTTTTATGTGTCCATCCATTTAGTCAATCATTTGTTCAACAAATATTTATTAAATGCCTACAATATGATAAGGAGTCTGCTAGGCATGGAAGAAATAAACGAGGGAGTATGAGGCCTACATTCTGGGAGTTACATCAACTATAAATAGTTGGGTAATTACAACTGCAATGCTATAATACTTTGTTTTCATTATCTCATGAATTTAAAATGAACAATAAAATGTATGTTTAACTTTTGTAATTCAGAAGTCATTGGTAAACAATTTAATGGAAAAACAGAAGTGAAAGCCAGCTTTCATTGGGTTGAAGGAATAAAATAATTGAAGATAATAAATGTAGGTTCCCCTTTCAATATGGTAAAAGAAAGGAGAGAGATTACATAAACTTGAGAAAGGAAGTCATGGTGTCAATATATTTCTAAAATGAAAGAAACTGTAGCACGCTTACAGACTACAGGAAAGGAGTGTGTGGAACAGTAAAAGAAAGCAAATAATATACAACAGATGTAGTGGTTCCTGGCAGAGAAGGAAAAAAATAGGATAGAATTCAACCATGATCTGAAGAAAAGAAGCATCTTCTAAAACCATAGTTAAGATTTGAAATGGCTAGTTGAAGTTTCCAGTGAGTTCACCATGAAGACGTTCATTATATCTATGAAGTAGGATGTAAGATCATTTACTGAGGAAAGGGGACAGAGACTTCATAAGGGCATCCAGGAAAGTGGCAAAGGTTTGGGCTAAATAGTAAGTGGGTAGGTGAAAGAACTGACAAAGGTCAAGCAAAACTTTTTAAATTGAATCACTACTTAATGCAGTAATCATCATAGCTAACACGTAACAAAACAAAAGGGGAAAAGGGAGGGGAGGGGAGAGGAGAGGATGCGTGGAGGGAGGATAATTGGTGGGACCACACCTATGGTGCATCTTACAAGGGTACAAGTGAAACTTGCTAACTGTAGAATATAAATGTCTTAACACAATAACTAAGAAAATGCCATGAAGGCTGTGTTAACCAGTTTGATGAAAATATTTCAAATGGTATATAAAACCAGCACAGGTACCCCATGATGCATTAATGTACACAGCGATGATTTAATACAAAAATAAATAAATAAATAACCTTTTCTTGCTACTATTCAATTTCTCGCACTTTACAGCAAAATGTGCAAACTGGTAGTCTTATGCATATATTATTTGCACTTCCTCACCCCATTTGCTCTTCAGTATACTCCCAATCCAGTTTACATAATCATTGCTCTGTGGAAGCTGTTCTCTTCAAAGACACAATGATATCCATGGTAGCACACTCAATGGACAAGTCTTTATGAGCTTTACACTGGCCTCCAGAACTCAATGATGATGCTATCTTTTTTTTTTTTTAGGTAGTAAATAATTCAAGTTTAATTTGCCATTTCTTAACATATTGACTTTTAAAAGCATGGCCTTATAGATTATCTATAAAATAAGAGAAATGTTAAATATTCTTTATTTGACATTACACATAAATCAAACTAAAATGCCTTTCAATAAATAAAAGGCAGCATTTTAGTAGACCCAGGGACATTCAATTGGCATAATAAAGATCAAAAGTACAAAGCAAACATTGCTACCTTCTCCCCAGCCCTCACCTTTAACAGGCTAATGAACACCAATTAAAACATCAGTGAGTCTTGCTTGGTTCTGAGACAGTGAGGGGATTTCCCCAGTATTTAAATATATTCACATGATCAGTTATATAAATCTTAATATAAAACCAATCTTCAATAGGCTTTGGGATGGCAATTGACTACCTTTGTGAAAAGGTAAACATCACTAATTAAATCTGAACATATCTTTAGAAATGGAAAACAGTGATACCATTTATTGAACTGGAATCACTATCAAAATCCAAAAAACTGATCATATTCATTTAACCACAAGCCAGTCTTAGTTAAATCGGGACTGTCCAACATAAATATTCTGTCACTCATCCATGATCTGAATTCTGGTAAAGGAGACCAATCAAACTACGGTACACATTAAAAAAAAAAAAGCCATGAGATATTTCTCTTTTGTAATAAATAAGGCAATGGCCAACTATTACTCATTTGTAGCTTTTTTGAGATAAACTATCAAGTCTGCCCTTTCTCCCTTCTTAATGCCAGCAAGATCATTTTTGTTCCAGGGATGTACTTCTTGGGATTCTCCAAATACTCCATGAGCGTATCCTCTCCCCAGGGGTTATGCCTTTGTTCTTATTGGCGTCTGTGTAAGAGAAGCCAACAGCCTGACCTGTCTTCCTCCAAGAGAGACCATGGAGATTTGGCCCAGTCTTCTGCTTGCCTCCTTTTTCCACAGTATGGCACTGGGCACACTTCTGAACAAAAATCTTCTTGCCTTTCTCAATATCACCCATATTTAATTTGCTCTTTGGTTGCTGACAGTACCAAAGTTCCGAGCTCGAAGCCGGATGTCCTGCTCTCTGATGCTATCTTTATAAATATGTTCTGTAACAAAACTTTCTCCTGGTTTCCTCAGTTTCAATCTCCTTTGCTAACTAACTCTCCTTCTTCTATCAGATCTTGAATGCATAGAATGTCTTAGCCCCTGTCTTAAGCATTTTTGCTTATGACAACTTCACTTGTTCTTCAGGAGATTTCATCTAATTCCATCCATGGCTTTAAACGTGTTCATACACCAATGACTACAAAACTTTTTCCTCCAGCCCACACCTGTCCACAAAAATCTCAGACTTATGTATGCATTAATAAGTATTTTAAATATATTATAGTTAATGAAATTCTTGATTTCTTCTCCCCCAAACTGTTGTTTCTTGTCTTTCTTATTTTAGTAAATGACATCACCATACAGCTACCTGTTCTTACCAAAAACTCATTAACTACCACCAAAATATATCACAAATTTGTCCATTTCTCTCCAATTTCACTAACATCACAATAATTAAAAGCCAAATCAAAACTAAGTAGTTTATAAGCCTAGATTTTTCTTGCTCACAGTTCTTTGAGTTTGCCACAACAATTCTGCTTCAGGCTAGAGGGTGCAGCTACCTGGACATAGTCTTTCCATGATAGACCATGGAGTGCAAGAGACAAATAAAACACTAAGTACACTTAAAGTCATCATTTGCATCATGTTTTCTCACCTCTATTGACCAAAACAACCCACACCCAATCTCAAAATCAGTGGGGCAAGCAAATATACTCCCACTCAAAGTGGAAGAGGAAAGAATTGAGTATCTGTTGAACCACAACTCATTCTAAGCCACCATTATTTCTTGCCTGGACTGAAAAATAACTTTATAATTAGTCTACTATCTTCCTTTATCTTCTGTGTACTGCATCCTACACATAGAGGTCAGTATATCTTATAAAATTGGAAATTTAATCAAAACATATTTTTTACAACCATTCAATGACTTTCTACCACTCTTAAAATAAAAATCAGTTCCTTGCCATATCTATAGGAACATATGTCATCAGATTTATGTCCACCTCTCTTATGGAGACTACTCTGTCAAGATGAGAAAGGAAAGGAGAAAGATGAAATGATCTCCTCAGGGACATACATTTAAGAAAGGAGGTCACAGTTTCAATATGTTTCTAAGATGAGGGAAATGGTAGTATGCTTCTCTCTGCCATTACACTATAGCTGCGATATCTTCCTTTAGGACCTTAAGTAAACCAATGCCTATGCCTCATCAGAGCTGTTGCCCTGCCTGGATTGTTTTCTTTCCCAAAACTTCACAATATTGCCAGAGATGTGCTGTAACCGGCCTGCACCAGCTTTGAAGAAGTGATGGTTAAATTTTCAGGAATTTTGCAATCCAGACACTCAATGCTTGGTAGTCTAAAATCAGCCAAGGTGGGAATATTTATACCATGAAAGTCAAGAAATACTATAGATAAGGCATATTCTTCCCAGAGCAGATTTACCAAAATACAGTACTTCTTGTCTTTCAGATTGCAGATCAAATACATGTTCCTCACAGAGTCATTCATGATATTGTTTTTGTATCAAAATTATGTCCCCACCATTAAAAATTACATTATCCTATTTCCTTCCTTATGAGTATCATATTTTATCATTATCTGTTTTTTCCTTAATTGCTTTTTGCCTATGTATTTACTCCCAGCAGATGTAAAGTTCATTTATTCACAACTATATGATCAATGTCAAAAAGAATGCCTTGCATTTAATAGATGCTCAACAAATTCTTAGTGCATGAATGAATTTCTTATTTTAACCCACATATAACAATATCAGCAGCCCAAAATATTAACTGAATAAATAAAATAATTTATTAATGTATTTACTAGGTACAGAAGTAATGAATTTCAGATTCTATGTCAGGAAGGGAAAAAGGTATTTGCACTAAACTGGTTATTTGAATACTTCAGATTTCACTTTACAGACTTTTTTTCCTACTCTACCTTCTTTTAAATAATTATTATCCTCAATATGATAAGATCATTTAACTTATGAGTTGTTATTGATTACTTCCTTTACCCATCATCTGCAGGGAACCATATAAGTTATAAGAAAAAAAAGAAAACATCATATGGACTTACCAAAAGTTTATATTTCATAATACCACAACACAGGTAATCAATTATTTATTGAATAAATGTTCTATTGCCTAATCTAGCAGATATTAGTCCTTCAGTAAATGTTTGCTGAATATTATAAATGGAACTCAGCCAAGAACCATGTGCAGAGCTGAATTAAATGCACGAGAACATAAAGTTGTCTATGACATCAGCCTAAGAGTTGAAAATTAATTCATGTTTTGTCAGGGCAATTTATTTATTTATTTATTTTTATTTTGAGAGAGAGTACTCAACCTAGGTAGAGTGCCATGGCATCATAACTCACAAGAATTGCAAACTCTTGTATTCAAGTGACCTCCTGCCTCAGCCTCCCAAGTAGCTGAGACTACAGGTGCCTGCCACAAGGCCTGGCTAGTTTTTTTATTTTTATTTTTTTCCTATGTTTTAGTAGAGATGGGATCTCATTCTTGGTCAGGCTGGTCTCAAACTCCCGAGATCAAGCAATCCAATTGTCAGTGCAATTTACCTCCACCATGAAACTTCACTCTATAAAGCAATAGTACAAAATGTACCACCAAAGCAAAAAGATAATTATTTTCAATTTTTTTTAAATGTAATAGTAATGAAAAAGTAAGGTGATGATCGCACAATACTAATAAATTTAAGACATTTTAAACAAAAATAACCAATTCAATGTCTGCAATGTACAAATGAGTATATTAACTGTATGTTATTTGAGGAATCTAAATCTTATCCTCCAGGTAGGCAAATTGCCTTAACTATGACAGATAATATGGAAAAGTAGTTATAAAGGCAGACAAACTTAAGTAACTGTAAACTTAAACTTTACAGTTTATTACCAGTATGACCTTTAGCAAGATATATTATGTCTCTGATTTCAGCTTCCTCAATTATAAAAAGTATAAATGCTAATAGGTTGCCATGGAGATGGGGTAATACATGCAAAGTACTTAGCAGAAGGTCTAATACACAGTGAGTACTGTACAAAATTAGTGATGTTAGGGGGCAGAGCAAGATGGCAGATCAGACGGATCATTCAGCTCAGTTCTCCTGAACAACTAGGGAAAAAGAACCTAGCTATACGTGGTGCATGGACCTTACTCAGGAAGGACAGCAAGGAGTTGGTGAGCTGGATACTGCATATGATACAGAGTGGTGGAAATCTGATGAATTAAGCAACCACTGGGATCAGCTGGCCCTCCACAGAGTTCTTGGATGAAAGGAAGCCTTTCTAGAGTTTTCAATTCTTAGGGGAAGCTGTGCATTGAGTGGAAAGCTTGGAAGAGTGGGTGAACTTGAACAGTATAAAGCAACCAAATTTAAATGCTGGCTGGAGTGGATTTACCATAGGTTTGGTGGCTGGTAAGGCTGCCATACTGAGAAGGTCTGGGGGGGGGCCAGAGGGTTGCCATTATGGGAAGGTCATGGGAAGGTCTTAGCAGGGGCCTAAAGCGTGGCTGTCTTAATTCCGCCTGCCAGGATCAGAATTCCACTCTTGGGACAGGCTAAGGGACTCCTGCACCCACTGGTAACTAGAGTAAGGGGGTACTGTGAGACCTACCCATGAAGGATTCTTGTGAGCTTTAGAATCCCAACCAAGAAGGGTCGGAATGCTGTGGAAACAATCAGGCAATAGCTGAAGGCAACTATGTTTGGAATAAGGACCATAGAGGTGGCTGGCTATGCTCTCTGTTTCCTAAAAAAGTTACAGTGCTTAGCCAGATGTTGTGGGGGGGTGCCTATAGTCCCAGCTTCTTGGGAAGGTGAGGCAAGAGAATCACGTAAGCCCAAGAGCTGGAGGTTGCTGTGAGCAGTGTGACGCTGCCACAGCACTCCACTGAGGGAGAGAAAGAGAGACTGTCTCAAGAAAAAAAAAAAAGTCACAGTGCCACCTGGTGTCACAAAGACATAATGCAAAATATGGTCATGAAGAGCAAAGACTTCTGTTTGAAACATAGGAAACAATGAAAAGGAAAAAGGAAACAATGACAAGGAAGTGAACAAGACCAAAGAACACATGCGGTGGAACCAACAGAAAAATTCAGGCAATATGAAAAATCAAACAGATCGAACTACCCCGAGGGACCATGAGGCAGCTGCAGCAGAAGACTCCACCTATAGAGAATTAATGGACTTGACACAAAGGGAATTTAAAATATGGATGATAAAGACAATAAAAGAAATGGACAAGAAAATGGAAAGATAGAACCAAAAGTCGAATGAAAGATATATAGCATATAGACAGGATATGGCAGCACTTAAGGAAATGAAGGACACAATCAGGGAATGTAAAGATGCAGGAGAAAGTTTCAAAAATAGGTTAGACCATGGAGAAGAAAGAACCTCATAACTAGAGGATAAAGTTTTCAACTTAACCCATATAGTTACAGAGGCAGAAAAGGAGAGTGAGGAAGCAGAACAGACACTTAGAGTACTATGAGAATCCATGAAGCATTGAACCACATAGGGATTCCTGAGGGCAAGAAGATTGTCCCAAAGGAATGAAAGCCCTACTTGAGACTATCATAAATGAAAACTTCCCAAGTTTTACTAAAGACCCCATATGCTCCTTTCAGATGGATACAGATTTAAAGTAACTAAAGTGAAGAAAGACAAAGATGGACACTTTATACTTGTCAAAGGAATAACACAACAAGAAGATATTTCAATTTCTAATATTCATGCACCCAACTTAAATGCTCTCAGATTTATGAAACAGAATTCAATGGGTCTGAGTAATATGATATCCCATAACACCATAATAGTCAAGGACTTTAGCACCCCTCTGACAGAACTGGCAGATCCTCTAAACAGAAACTAAACAGAGATACAAAGCACTTAAATGTGAACCTGGAACAAATGGGATTCATAACCATATACAGAACACACTATCCCAAAGCTAAGGAATATACATTTTTCTCATAAGTCCATGGTATGTACTCCAAAATAAACCACATCCTAGAATACAAATCAAACCACAACAAAGTTAAAAGAATAGAAATTATACCCTGTATCTTCTCAGACCACAAAGCAATAAAACTAAACCATTCATTCCCACACAAAAACTTAGAAATTAAATAACCTTATGCTGAATGATAGTCTTTTTTCTCTAGAAAAAAGAAATCTTTAAATTCCTCAAACATAACAACAAAGACACAAGTTACCAAAACCTGTATGATACAGCAAAAGCAGTCTTAAGAGGGAAATTTATCTAGAAAAGCAGAAAGATGGTATCTCAACAAACTCATAAACCATCTAATGGAATTGGAAAAAGAAGAACAATCTAATGCCAAACCCAGCAGTAGAAAAGAAATAGCCAAAAGAAAATGCCATTAAATCAGAGATGAATAAAATTGAAAACAAAATAATTATTCAGAAAATTTATGAAACAAAAAGTTGATTTTTCAAAAAAATAAATAAAATCGATAACTTTGTCCAGATTCACTAGAAAGAGAAAAGTAAAATATCTAATAACCTCAATCAGAAATGATAAAGGGGAAATAACAAAAGATGACACAGAGACATAAGAGAGCATCTCTAAGTACTATAAGAAACTCTATGCCCAGAAATTGGACAATGTGGAGGAAATGGATCAGTACCTAGAACACCCCCTCTCCCTAGGGGAAGAAACAATCAAGAAGAAACAGATCTTCTGAACAGACCGATTTGAAGACCTGAAATCAAAGAAACAATAAAACATCTCACAACAAAAAAAGCCCTCATCCAGATGGCTTCACACCAGAATTCTATCAAACCTTCAAAGAAGAGCTTATTCCCATGTTGCAGAAATTATTCCACAAAAATGAGAAGGAAGGAATCTTCCCCAGAATGTTCTACAAAGCAAACGTCTCCCTGAAACCAAAACAAGGTAAGACCCAACTGAAAAGGAGAATTTCAATAATGAATATAGATGCAAAAATTCTCAATAAAATCCTAGCCAATAGATTACAGCTACACATTAAAAAAATCATTCATGACAATCAAGAAGGTTTCATCCCAGGGATGCAAGGCTGGTTTAACATACACAAGTCCATAAACATAATTCACCATATCAATAGAAGCAAAAACAAAGACCATATAATCCTCTCAATAGATGCAGAAAAGCATTCAATAAAATTCAGCATCCTTTTCTAATTAGAACATTTAAGATTTTGGCATAGACGGCACATTTCAGAATCTGATCAAAGCCCTCTATAACAAACCCACCACTAATATTAAACTGAATGGAGTAAAACTAAAAGCTTTTCCACTTAGAAATGGAACCACACAAGGCTGTCCTCTGTATCCACTACAGTTCAACATAGTGCTGGAAGTTCTAACCAATACAATCAGACAAGAGAAGGAAATAAAGGACATCCAAATGAATGCAGAGGACGTCAAACCCTCACTCTTTGCCAATGATATGATCTTATACTTAGACAGCCTCAAAGCCTCAACCACAAGACTTCTAGAAGTGATGAAAAACTATAGAAATGTCTCAGGATACAAATCCAATGTCCACAAATCAGTAATAGCCTTTATATGCCAATAATGACCAAGATGAGAAGCTAATCAAGCACACAATTCCCTTCACAGTAGCTTCAAAAAAAAATGAAATACCTAGGAATATAAATAACAAAATACAAAGAAAATTACGAAATCCTAAGAAAATAAATGGCAGAAGATATTAACAAATGGAAGAACAGACCATGCTCACGGCTGGCAAGAATCAAAATTGTCAAAATGTCTATACTACCTGAAGCAAACTACAGATCGAGGGAAATCCCCATTAAATTACCATCCTCATTCTTCAACATTTAGAAAAAGTAATTATTCGCTTTGTAGGGAATCAGAAGTAACTCCATATGGCCAAAGCAATTCTTAGTAATAAAAATAAAGCCAGGGGTATCCTACCAGACTTTTGCCTATATTACAAGGCCAGTGATCAAAACAGCATGGTATTGGCACAAAAACAGAGACACTGACATTTGGAATCAAATAAAAAACCATGAGATGAAACTAACCTCTTACAGCCAACCGATCTCTGATAAACCAAACAAGAATATACACCAGGGAAAAAGATACCTATTAAATAAATGTTGCTGGCAGAACTGGATGATCACATGTAAAAGACTGAAACTGGACCTGCACCTTTCACCACTTGCAAAAATTGATTCAAGAAAGATAAAAGATTTAAACGTAAGGCATGAAACAATAAAAATCCTTGAAGATAGTATGAGGAAAATACTTAAATATATCAACGTGGGGAAAGATTTTATGAAAAAAATTTCAGTGGCAATTGTAACAACAACAAAAACAAAAATATGAGACTATCCTGAGATATTACCTAACCCCATTGAGAGTGGCCCACAGCTGCAGATGCTGGTGTGGATATGGAGTAAAGGGAACACTTTTACACTACTAGTGGGACTGCAAACTAATACAACCTTTTGGAAGGAAGGCAGTACGGAAAATCCTCAAAGAACTCAAATTAGACCTCCCATTTGATTCTGCCATCCCATTACGGGACATTTGTACTAGACTGTTTATCACAGCTCAATTTACAATTGCCAAAATGTAGAAACACCTAAATGCCCACCAGCCCAGGAATGGTTTAACAAGCTTTGGTATATGTATATCATGGAATACTATTTAGCCACTAAAAAAGAGGAAGACTATATATTTTGTATTAACCTGGATGGAGGTGGAACACATTCTTCTTAGTAAAGCATCACAAGAAGGGAGAAGCAAGAATCCAGTTTACTCTATTCCAATATAAAGACACTATATGAGGTAATACAAGG